>CM076580.1:1645529661-1645822398 GCA_034641835.2 Pinus albicaulis
GGAAAACAAAATACAGTAGCTGATTTCTTGTCTAGGATTCAGAATACTAAAGAAGATTCTCCGGTAGAGGATAAGTTTCCTGATGAATACTTATTTGCAGTAACTATTAAGACACCTTGGTATGCAGATATTGCTAACTATTTGGTTACAGGGAAACTACCTTCACATTTATTTCCAAGTGAAAAACGAAAAATTATTTAGGAGAGTTCAAAATATTCATGGATTTCTAACGAATTGTTTAAAATAGGGCCAGATCTTGTGATCAGAAGATGTGTCAGGGAAGATGAAATGCCTGATATTCTTAAGGCATGTCATGATGAACCATGCGGCGGACACTTTGCAGACAAAAGGACGCCCTATAAAATCCTCTCTTTAGGATATTATTGGCCTTCCCTCTTCAAAGATGCAAAACAATATGTCAAAAGGTGTGACAGCTGCCAAAGAGTAGGGAAACCTACCCTTTCAAATGAAATGCCATTGCAACCACAAGTACTCATTGAACCCTTTGAAAAATGGGCTTTATATTTCATTGGACCTATTAATCCACCATCTAAGCAAAAGAAGTATATATTGGTTTGTACTGATTATGTTACTAAATGGGTAGAAGCCAAAGCATTAGTATCTGCTACTGAAAATTCAGTTGTTCATTTTATTTATGAGGATATTTTTACTCGCTTTGGTGTTCCAAGAGAAATTGTGACAGATCAGGGGAGCCAATTCACATCCAACCTGGTGGAGAAGCTGATGGAAGAATACAAAATCAAGCACAGAAGATCTACTCCTTACCATCCACAAGAAAATGGTCAAGTGGAGTCTACAAACAAAGTTCACGAAAGTATCATCACCAAAACTGTTCATTTACACAGAAGAGATTGGGCAGAAAGGCTTCCTGAAGCCTTGTGGGCCTACAAGACTACATGGAGAAATACAACAGGACATTCTCCCTATGAACTTGTTTATGGGAAAGAAAGTCCTGCTCCCCATTGAGTTCCAAGTCAAAACCTTCAAGATGGCAGTTCAGTTTGGGATGGATCTATCAGAAGCCCAAAAGCATAGAATGGAGTAGTTGAATGAGCTAGATGAGATCAGACAAGAGGCAATTCTAAGAACTGATCTAGTTCAATATCAAAGAGCTAAATGGCATGACAAATACATCAAAGAGAAGAAGTTTCAAGAAGGAGATTGGGCATTGCTATTTGATTCCAAGTTTAAAGATTTTAAAAGAAAATTTCAGACTCATTGGCTTGGGCCATATGAGATTGACAAGATCTTTAGCAATGGAGCGGTAAGAATCAAGACCATTGATGAATCTCAAACTCCTCTTATTGTGAATGGCCACAGATTAAAGATCTATCATAAGCCACTCTCAAAAGAGGAATTTGTCAAAATTTTTCAAGATAATTATGCAATAAGGCTGGTGAAGAAGAATCCTTCTTCTCCACCAGCCTAGCCTTTGTTCTTTTCAGTTTCAAAAAAATAAAAATAAAATAAAAATAAATAAATAAATAAATAAAATTTGTATAAGCCTGAAAACCAATCACTGATTGGCAGTCTTATACAGAAAATGAAGGGTGAAAATCAGGAACACCTGACACCCTATATTTTCCAAAAAAAATTCTCTCTCTCTCTCATTTCACAAGTTTTATGACAACCCACTCCATTTCATTCCACTTCATTCCACTTCATTTCACTCCACTTCATTTCATTTCACTTCATTTCATCTATTTCGTTTCATTTCACCAATAAAATTTTTCTTTCATGACCATTTTCATTCAGTCAATTATCATCTATCTATTTCCATTCACCCAAATAATTTCTGTGTCAGTTTCCGCAGTTGACACCAGTTTCCGCAACCAGAAGCAGTTTCTGCAGCTACCACTCTGTTCTTCAAAAATTTACAGTCAGATGTTAGTTCAACAATCATGAAATCAAATGCAGGTATGAGGACATATTATGAAGACATGAGGCATTCAAAAGAATCAATGAGCAGCAACTGATTGAAGACTAATGAAAAATGGCAAGAATTCCAAGGTATGAGTAGAAATTTATTTCAAATGGAATTCAAGCACATTTTTACATAGTTATAAACCATAGCTCTATTATATGCAATGATTGCGTTGATAATTCCATAACCGTTCCATGATCTCTATACGATTCCCCCACAACCCTTGCATTCATTTTTAAACGGCCTCATAATCAAGCTTCCGGTCCTCACTCGTGTTGGACTATACTTTGATACTCCACCTGTAATTATGGAACGTCGTTGATTTGACTACGGCTTCTCTCAGCCGCACAAAATCCGTAGCCATTGCATAAACGTGCTTGCATCTACTCTGCAGCCACCCAATTTTAAATACTGCCGGATGCACTTTACTCCCCCAACTATTCTATTGACCTCACGACTGCATTTCCACCGTGCTCACATAAGCCTTCACCCCATTTTGTTCTCTGTTCTGCTTCATTCCGTGTACCTATTCTCTGATATCCGCTTACAGTCACTGGTCTCCTTCATAAACCCTATTCATTTCCGCTAATTCAGCCATCTTACCTCCGCTAAACCCTCCTCACGTAGACGAGTTTTAAAGAACAGAAGGAAGGATGGGTCAGTTTTTGAGGACAGAACCAGAGGGACCCAAATTTATGGAAGGATACCCGCAAGTCAAAGACATATTGAAAAAGGAAAAATGGCTTCGGTTTATTCAAAAGTTTAAAGGCTACAATAAGAAGGTAACAAAAGCTTTTGCGGGGTCTTTCAACGGTCTGGAGGTGGAAATTGGGGACCTCAAATTTACAGTGACTAAGGCATCCATAGCAGCAACTACAGAACTCCCTTAAGAAGGTGAATGCTGGTTCAAGAACAAAAGCATTGGCGAGGAAGCCTGGAGAGTGATCCTACGTAACCCAGGTATGGATGTCACCATTTTTAAAAGGGGAATTCCTGTCCATGCTTTAAAAGAAGAGTGGGCCAATTTACTGTTGGTTATTCAAAATTTTATCACCTGTGAGGGACGTTTTGGATCGATGTACATGTATCATACCCGACTGTTGATGAATTTCCTAGACAACCAGTCCCTCAATCTGCCATTCTTTTTACTAAACAGTTTGAAAAAGATGTCTATAACTGTCCAAAAGCATTTAAGGGACGTAGAACCACATTTGTATCACCATGGTCTCGTAAAAATCTTGATAGAAAAAAAATTAAAAGAGAAAAAGGACACCTGGGAGCAGTTTTTAATTAGAAATTTCTTTGAAGAAACCCATGAAGGCAGTACATCAAAAAGAAGTAGAAGAAATAAAACAGATGATAAAACTCAAAGCACTCCTACTAACACACTTGAAAGAACTAGTAGAGAAGAAAGACTGTCTAAAAGGAGGAAGGAAAAGACTGAGGGTAAAAAGCCAACAAAATCAAAAGAGAAAAGAAGCATTAAGGCTGTGCATCAAACCCCTTCCTCAGAAGAAGACCATCAAGTATTATCTGAGAGACTAGTTCACCTTCAGGAACAGTCATCTATGGCCAAAAAGAAAGGAAAAGAAAAACAGAAGGAAAAAGACAGTAGTCCACAACATGTAAGAAGAAGTAGCAGGCTTAAAGGAAAGTGGAGGAAAGCACAAACGAAAGGACCCCATTTTATTGATTTGGGAGAAGGAACACCTGAACAAACTCCAGCTGGCCGTAGTCCATCTCATTCTCAGACAAACGTTGAAACTAGTCCTCAAGATGTTGACGTGAGTCCTTTTCGGCCAGATTTTGAAGTCAATTCTCCTCCACAGCATTTTGGGGACAGCCCAAGGAAAACGACACCCGAGATAGATCCAAAATAGCAAGAGGTGTATGATTACATATAATCCTTAGAAAGAACAGCCACGGGTCCCAGCACTTCATCCACTCAGCCTCACACATCACAAGAAGCCCTAGTCCAATCGTTGAAACAAGAAGTCTTTGAGTTGGAGGTTTTAAATAGACATATTAAAAATGAAAATGAAGTATTAAAGGAGAAAAGCAGATTGGACAAGATCATTCATGACAACACTATGCTACATCTGGGACTGTGGCAGAAAAAGAACAGGAAATTGAAGAAGAAATGCAAGAAGATAAGTAGAGCACTGATTAATCTCAAATATAGATGCTTGATGAAGAAGCCCAGGATGTTAGCAGCACCAAGAAAGAGGAGAAGAAGACTGGATGTACTGGCAGAGGTATCAGAGCATATGAATTGAAGGAGGATGATCAAAATTTTGGTTGCATAGGGGACATGCAACACCTTCACATTGGGGGTATGTTGAGTCCCAAACCTGCATATTTCCTATACACCTTTCTAGACTTTTTCCATTTACCTGGACCTCCTAAGTCATCAAAATCATTGCATATTAATCATACAAGAGCATTTAAAGTGGTTTTTAACTATGTTTTGTGTCTGCTATTTGAATTAGATTTTTGCTCATTTAGCTGCGGAATCTTGTCACTTTCCGCAGCTGCTTCAACTTTCCGTAGCCATTTTGTTAAAGTCTATATTGCAGGTGTCTTCAGGAAAATCAAGCCACATGGGCAAGTTGGAAATGACATGGACATGGACCGAGTCCTACTGGCTCAGTCGAATTCATCAAAGAAGGCCGTGGTCAAAGGTAGTCAAGCGGTGGTCAACCTAAGAGTCCTACGGTGACAGAACTCTGTTTTTCACCACGTGAAGACTTGCGTGGCCGTTCCTAAATCTCAGGGGACGTATCAACACCTGTGAACTACTCCATAAGCCGAATTCAACGGCCACCCTCCATAGATTTAATCTTCACGGCAGCCATAATGCTAGATTTCTGGACGTGGTTGTTCACGTGTCTTTTATCAGCGTAGATTGTAGGAAATTAGTTATGTCATCCTCTGTTATAAATAATGCATTCTCATACGCATAGTAGTTAGCTGCTGTAATGTAATTTTGTTAAAAAGAAAGCCACTGTGCCGTGACATTATTTCCTTGTTATGACTGTATTTTAAATACATGAGAAGACTCTGTTCATAAGTATAATTCGTGGTTGATAGCTGTTGCCCGAGGATTGTGCAGAGGGCCCCTGCACACGCCGAGGTTTTGTTTATTGCTGTATAGTTTCAAGATTTATTTCCTTACGTTCATTATGCCATAGTTATTCACGTGTATATATCACATCTCTTATGGTATTAACGTTTTTATTTTTGTCCATAGTTTTTCATGCTTTATACTGCTGTTAACTGATCAATGTCTTTGTTCCAGATTACAATAGGCAGCCCAGGCATTTGCACATAGTTTTACAATGACTAATGACATGGAATCAGTCTTGTCCTTCTGCTGATTTATTTTTCTTAACTTTTAATTCCAGCACTGTTTTATTTATTTCAGTTTTGTACATTTGCTTTAGTAGTTAGATTAGATATTAAATTAATCATGTCATTATCAGTTACCTCCGAAAACCATAGCGAGACTAATGGTGAGGGATTGAAGTATTAGTGTGTAGTTTGATATTAGTTTATTTTTCTACAAGTTAGATATTAAATTGCTCATGTCATTATCAGTTACTTCCGAAAACCATAGCGAGACTAATGGTGAAGGATTGAAGTATGAGTGTGTAATTTGATATTAGTTGATTTTTCTGCAAATTAGATATTAGATTGCTCAAGTTATTTATGATTACCTCCGAAAGCCATAGCGAGACTAATGGTGAGGGGTCAGAATATGAGTTGATGTAATTTGGTTTTAGCTTTACTTTGCTTGCAATTCTAGGATTTCTTTGAGTACGGTTTCTTTTGTATTTAGACAGCAGCAAGGGTAATGGGTTTCATGATCAATGGTTCACTATTTGTTTGACTAGTATAGTGGCACATTTTCATTCTCTTTTAGGAATTAATTTTGTTATTGCATGTTTTAAAACTCTCTTGAAGTTTGAAGTTTGCGAAATCATTATAAAGGACATCATTGCCTTGAAAATTTATATCCATACTTTTCTTTTAGAATTTCCATCTCACATTAGGAAACCAACCAAGATAAAATCCCCAAGATTAAAAAAAAAACAAAAACGACAAAAATTAAGAGATAGGTTATCTTGCACATATAGTGCGCCACACTTCGTCAGCTTACGAATCCCGGATTGAAAAATTAATGTAGCAATTTAGGACACACTAAATTGACCAAACAGTATTTTCCATTATTCTGTCTTTATCTAAACTTAATAGACAACATACCACAATCCCCACCTGTGTATGGAAAAAATTTATGGTCCTGTATCTTTTACAAGAAGAGCCATTGGAGACATCTGTTTTACAGAAACTAGGGAAACATAGATCCTAGAAAATTTTAAACATTAATCATTTCTAAAAAGTTTGCTACCCCTGCCTCTAGATCCAGGCATGCAGTGAAGCAACAAAAATCAAATTTTTAACCCAAGGGTAACTAGTAACGATTAACTGGTGAGGAGCATTGCAAGTGATCCCAGAAACAAGTGCAAAACATGTATCCACATGCACAAGAATAAAACCAATCACCAGGACGACAACTAAAGCATGAACCTTAGCCACAGTAAAAAATGATTCAAAATCTGAGTCAGTTGATCCTAATTGTCCCGAGTCAATCTGAGTTCAAAATTGAGTCATTGTATCTGAGTTGATCTGAGGCTGGGTTAAAGCCTAAGTTGATAGGTGGCTCAGTCAAAGTGTGAGTAGTTTTAAAATTATTATTGTAGGTGCATTTTTCAGTGTCTCGATGTGAAATAAATCTATTCTTTGGTCCTGCGTAAATTCAACATATTTATATCTCCATCATTGTCAGTTGTCGCAGATAGAGAAGGATTTACATCTTCAGAAATAAGAAGGTACTACAATTATAGCATAGGTACTACATCTTCAGAAATATTTTTCCTTGGCATAGGTTCATCATTGTCACATAGACACAAATTATATCATTATACAATTATGGCTCATGTTAATTGACAAAATTTATTTTCAAATGGAAGTACCAACCAGTTTTTCAACCTAATTCTGAGCATGAATTTACAGTCCAGATTCTAGGGAGCCTTATCTACTGCATACTTACCCACAACATCTTCAGATGGCACTTCTGTTTCATTGAGAGTACTAACAAGTTTTTTAACTTGCTCCAAATACCATTCTACAAGGCAAACACACTATTTTCAGTATAAACACTGTTACCGATGAAAGATGAGCTATTACCTAAAAACGGGAACTCTAGCCCAAAAAGACTCAAAAAACATGAAAAAACACCCCAAAAACAAAAGGTGTGTATTTGAGTATGCATTTGGCTTTTTCTCAAGGTAAAATTTCAACATTTTATAAAATTATGCTAAAAACAAAATTGTTTCTTGAAAAAAGGATTGAAAAAACACCCTCAAAACAAAACTAGTTGATGCTGGAATAACAAAAAAAAACATTGTGCCACACTTTTGACACATTGTAACAATGGAAATAAAGACAAAATATTAGCACATTGAAAAATCTTAAAATTCTAAAAATTTTGATAGATGATGTTAAAGATAAACAAAAACATGTCTGAAGGGCTTATCGTTTCGAACAATTTTCATCCATGTTGTTAAACATAAAATATCTTGACTCTAAACAACCCTAAAATTGTAATTATTTTCAACCATAACATAAAAGATAAAATTTTGTAGCGCATAAAAACCTTAATGACATGTTGTAAATCTCAAGTTTTTCAATCTTAAGTTTTCAACATACTTGAACAATGAAATTATGGAGAAATTATATGACAAACAATTTTTAAAAATGAACAAGTAAATGAAAAATTTATTATTCCAAGAGTGATTTTAATTTTAAAGGATAAAAAATTATCTCTTTTCAAATCTTAGCATAAGACAAATTTAAATCTAATTGCAACCAAAACCTAAAAATCAAGCATCAAAACAAAGTGTCCCCTTTCAATGACGCATATAATTATTAAAAATTTTAAAAGTATCTTATACCAAATGGTAACAATACATAATATCATGGTGATATCACTGCATAATCTAAAAATTCAACATTAATTTCTATTTTCTATTTTACTTTTAATCAAAATATCAACATTGGTACATTGAATATAACATAAATTATTTTTGTAATTCATTGTTCCGTTGTCGATATTCTAAAGAGATGAATTCTTAATAATTAAAACATGTAATCCAACAAACATAGAAATGCCTCATAAATTCATGAAAAATTAGATGGAAGTCAAAAATTTTATTTCAAGTTACCATGCAAACATCAATTACATAAAAGTGTCTTTGACAGTTATTCAAAATCAACCATAGGTTCTAGCACACCATCAGAACCTACATCTTCATATGAATGACTTGATGCAGATGAAGATGATCCATATTCTTCTCTTTCATCAAATAGTGCTCCATCTGAGTCAACATGCATGCCCACCATTTCAGAGTCCAAAAGTCTGCTAGACCTACGACTACATTCTGTAGAGTCCCATCTCAACAATAATTGTTCTGGTAGAAATTTCTTCAAAATATTTATGGTCTTCAACTGAAGAGTTCCTCTCTTTTTCAAATTGAATTCATACAGAAGTATGTCAACATCCTCCAATTTTAAGACATCTGTGCGGCAACGATTTATATTTGTGCCCTTTATTTTTCTCTTCTGCCAATTTTCTTTTCAACTACCATCTTTGGCTTGTACACACCATTGAAAGGGTGGGTAATTGTGGCATACCAATGTACATCAACAACCATAATATCTTCATTTTCACTAATGAAATTTATAACCTTCGCAATCTAGAATGGATTGCCGAGTGGATCTTCATCTCCTAACACTACTATCATGCAACCCTCCTTAACATCCTACATAAAACCCCTGTAAAGGTTTTCCATGGCTTCACGTTGTGCATGTGATCTTCTAGAACCAATATATATATTTCTCTTTCCTCTACCTGTGGGGAATTAATAACAGCTTGAGGTTGTTGTTGTTCAACAATGTGTTTTTCCTGATGTTCATTTGGCATATTTTGTGGCAAAAAAAAAGGAGTCTTCAAAATTGTATCCACATTTGTTGATCTTGAAATCATATCACTTTTATTACTGAAAAATTACTCCCACCAAACTGAATCAGCAACATCGAAGTAACCATATGTATCTCTAATACATCTTTTAATTTCCTCCAGACATTCAGAATAATTTATGTCTCTCTTATGCCTTCGCGTGTTATGGAGTTCAGCAACTGACTGTAATAACAATATCTTTGATGAAAATATTGGATGCTCTGGAATGAACTTCAAAAATGCTAAACCTGATGATGGTCCCCATTCTGCAATAGTTTAATACTTCTTGGTCCATATAAGTGTTATCCCATCAATTTTTTTGATACGAAATTGATGCTGGAAGCTAATATCGTTAAGTTGTTCAATGCATTTCTCCTCACCATGTGATCCCAAAATAAACATTCGCATGTTAATATTTTCTTCCAACACATGAAAAACAGGCTCTAGAATGTATGATTTCTTAATACATTCAATTAATGATGGCAGGCTTCCAACACCTTTCCTCCTCAATGTTACTGAAAAACGGTTGAAAATTTGATTAATATGATCATGAGTATGCCCAACAAGAAGGAAACCAACCTTTATATTTTTAAAAACTCCCAATTCAATGAGCATGTTTAGATACCCAAAAAGAACTTGATTTTTTTTTCACAACTTGTTTTGTCTAATTGTAAATACAAAACTTCAGGAAGAATATACGAGACCAATGATTAACCACATCATGAAATATAGCTATGGTCAGATTTGCATCATTGTGAATATTTGGAGTTGTGAAGAAAACTCTTGGAAACATCTTCTCATTAAATACCATACAACCAACCAAGTGAAACTGAATGAAATTTTCCTCCTGTAATTTTTTTGGCATGCGGAAAAAATGTGGAAGAAGTGTTTTCTTTTGGTCCATACCATCAATTATCAAACCTATATATTTATTTGGATGATCATAACACTTCTTTTGATGTTTATACAACTTTTTCCTTTCACTTGTTTGCTGATTGCGATGGTCTTGAAGTTCTTTGACAATGGAATTTGTACATAAAATAAAAGAAGCATATGAATAAATATATTTTCATAGTTGATAACTATCCAATTTTAAAAAACAATGTTTTGAACGCATACCTCTTTCTTCCCCTTGACATTTATCTCTTTTCGCTTTAAGAGAAGCACATGTGCTGCAAACCCCCATCCTTTTCTTCTTAGGAATACGAACATTGTTGAATTCATTTTTCCATAACCTTGAAAAATAAGATATGTAATAAAATTACCAACTCCTTCAACAAATTCTACATAATCTCTGTATAAGATGAATATTTCTCGTCTCGTGAAATTATCTAGAATATGTATTGTGTCTTTATTTGGCATACACTCTCCATGATTTGAAAAGAAGTCTTTCATGCATGTCTTAGTAGTATTTTCAAGTGGCCCCACCTCCTGTTTATAACGTACTTCTGGATAATATGTGGGATCCCTTTCCAGTTTTTCTTGGATTCTTGACAAACGACAATTACCAATTGAATGCAGCATTTTGAAAGCCTTTCTGCAGAGAAATACATTCCCAATATGATAATCATAACCTGGTAGTGTAGATTTCATGCAACCCACTAAATATGAATTTTTCATGCTTTTATTCATTCACATATATGTTTTCCTTTTCTCAAAAACAAAGTTGAAATCCATATGTTTCAAGCAATCCCTTCAACAACATTCACTTGAAATCAAATGAACGACAAAATTTTTTTTCTGAGATATTTTGTCCTCACCCTTGTATAACAAGAATGTTTTGGATTGATATGAAAAGGTCTACTCCTACTCCTAATTGAAATATTTTCTTGCAATGGCTTCATCATTCCATCATCCGTTGTAAAAGCAGTTTCATCAGCATTAGGAGTAATATTATCCCTATTATCATCATCCTCAACATAGTTAAGAAATTCATCAACATCATTGTCTGGAAAATTTTCTTTACCATCATCACTTGAAGAAAACAATTCACAAGAATCATCGACACTTTTGTAACCCTGACTTAGACTAAATTCTTCACCATCTTGATCCATGCTTTCAAATTCTTCCCTAGGAGGAATCAATTCTTCATCACCATGAGTGTCTTTGAAATGATCACTTACAGAAAATGCAATATTCAGATTTGTACCTCTAAAATTATCATTGGCAAGAAACTCTTCATCCTCCCCTTCCTTAGTGGTGCTTTCATAATCCTTGGGATTAGGCATAAGTGGAAGCTTTGAATTTATATTCACTAGAATTTCTTCATCCCGCCCCTCCCCTTCCTCACTAGTGCTCTTATAATCCTTAGGATTAGGAATAAGTGAATGCAATGAATATATATTTATTGGAAATTCTTGATCCCATCCTTCATCAGTGGTGAACTTATAATCGTTACGATTAGGATAAAGTGAAAATTTTGGCTTTGGAAATTCATCCCCCTCTTCATCAGTGGTGCTGGCATAATCCTTAGGATTAGGACTAAGTGGATATTTTGACGCTGCAAATTCTTCATTCCCCTATTCATCAGTGGTGTTGGCATAATCCTTAGGATTAGGACGAAGTGCATATTTTAACTTTGCAAATTCTTCATTCCCCTCTTCATCTATGGTGCTTGCATAATCCTTAGGATTAGGACGAAGTGGATATTTTGACTCTGGAATTTTTTTCATCCCCCTCTTCATTAGTGGTGCTCGCATAATCCTTAGGATTAGGAAGGAGTGGATATTTTGACGCTGTAAATTTTTCATTTCCCTCTTCATTAGTGGTGCTGGCATAATCCTTAGGATTCAGATGAAGTGGATGTTTTGACTCTGGAACTTTATCATTCCCCTCTTCATCAGTGGTGCTGCCATAATCCTTACGATTAGGATGAAGTGGATATTTTGACTCTGGAATTTTTACATCCCCCTCTTCATAAGTGGTGCTAGCATAATCCTTAGGATTAGGATAGAGTGGATATTTTGACGTTGCAAATTCTTCATTCCCCTCTTCATCAGTGTTTCTGGCATAATCCTTAGCATTAAGACGAAGTGGATATTTTGACTCTACAAATTATTCATTCCCCTTTTCATCTATGGTTCTCGCATAATCCTCAGGATTAAGCTGAAGTGGAAATTATACATATCCCTTCATCAATGGTGCCCTCATAATCCTTAGGATTAGGATGAAGTGAAAATCTTGACTTTGGAAATTCTTCATCATGCCCTTCATCATTGTTGCTTTCATAATCCTTAGGATTAAGAGTAAGTGGAATAACTGACTTTCGATTTACATAAATTTCTTTTTGTTGCCCCTCATCAATTTTGTTCCCATCATCCTTAGGATTATGACCAATTCAATTTTTTGACTCTCTATTCATGGTCAATGAACTCCTTTTATCTTCATTACTCTGAATAGAGTTGTTGTGTGACGAAGATGTTGATGTTGTATAAAGAAAAACTTCGCTATCAGAAGAAACAATGGCTTTCAACAAGAATAGGTTGAATGATACAAATTCCTCTCCCACTTACAATATATATCTTAAATACCAAAAAGTTCCCTCCAAATCCCCCCCCCTCCCCACCCCACAAAATTTCGCGAAAAACTTTCCCTCCAAATTTTCTGCCCAAAACATTTCGTGAAAAACTTTCCCTCCAAAATTTTCATTTCAAATATTTCGTACAAAATATTAGTCAAAAAATTTATTTAATTTTTTTTTGATAAATTGTTTGTGTTGAAATATTTTACCGATATTTATATTCAAATATCCACAAAATATTTCTATCATGCATGCCTTCCAAACTAAAATAATGTTTTTATTTTAATGATTTAACATTGAATACATGTAAGTATTAAGTATAATATTACTATAATACCTACATTTAAATATTAAATATTTTAACTATAATTACTACATGTAAATATTATAAATTTTAAATTTTAAACCTACATTATATTCATCTAAAATATATTTCAAAATTTCTTAATAAATGGTTGGTCTTGAAATATTTCACCATACTTTCTATTCAAAATATCCACAAAATATTCCTTTCATGCATGCCTTCCAAACTAAAATAATTTTCTTATTTGAATGATTTAAGATTGACTACATGTAAATATTAACAATAATAACAACATGCAAATATTAACTATTTTAACTATAATTAACTACATGTAAATATTTTAAATTTTAAAATTTAATCCCATGATTTTAAACATTGAGTACATGTAAATATTAACTAAAATATTAACTATGATAACTACATGCAAATATTAACTATTTTATCTATAATATAAACTATAATTAACCACATGTAAGTATTTTATATCTTCAATTTTAATCCGAGATTATATTTGAATTATTTAACATTGAAGTACATGTAAATATTAAATAAAATATTAACTAGAATAACTACATGCAAATATTAAGTATTTTAACTATAATAAACTACATGTAAATATTTTAAATTTTAATCCCACATTCATTAAACAATAAACCAATCACACAATATTCACTATATAATAAGAAATATTATTTCTATTCATCACATTACATCAAGTTTTTTGGTATTTGTTAGAGAAATTTTCTAGAGGTGTTGTGTTGGCATTGGTAATTTTGTGGAGGCATTGCATTTGCATTGGAGGCATTGTGTTGCTATTGGTAATTTTGTGGAGGTGTTGCGTTGGCATTGGTAACTTTGTGAAGGCATTGCATTGGCATTGGAGACGTTGTGTTTCTATTAGTAATTTTGTGGAGGCGTTGTGTTGGCATTGGTGACAGCGGTTTTTTGCATTTCAAAGGTTAGTTTTCCTTCTATTCTGTCCATTTAAAGACGATTTTGTTGAAAATCTGTTTTTCTATAGTTTTTGTGTTCAAAATGTTTTTTTAAAAGGATTTTAGGTTCGAAAACCATTATTTTTTTATATTTTTTTAGTGAAGAAAATGTAAAAAAAACTAATTTTTTTTGGGTTTTTAGGATAAAAATTTAGATTTTCTTTTTTCTTTTTTAGGGTTTATAGGTTCATCTAGATAGAAAAATCCGTAAAATGACCATCCACATTAAAAAAAAAAGTTATATTATTATTATATATATATATATATATATATATATATATATTTTATTATAAATATATTGGTGGTTTCATTATTTAAATTGTTTTTTTGTTTTTTATTTGACAATTTTTTTATTTTTAAATGTAGTTTATAATTTAAATTTGATTTTGTATATATAGATATATAGATATATATATATATATATATATATATATATATTATTGTTGTTGTTGTTGTTAAATTTTATATGGTAGAGTATTATATTTTATATTAACCAACAATGGCTCTTTTTATTATAATTGTTTTTTATAAATAAAAATAATAAATAAAATTTTTAATTTATTACTTACTTTATGTTTTAAAACAAACTTTTTTTTTAATATTTTTTTATTTTTTAAATTATAATTATAAAATTTAAAATTTATATTTAATGTATTGTTGTATAGTTTTTTTTTAATTTTTTTTATTGTATTGTATTGTATTTTTATATATATTTTTTAATTTTGTTTTTATAATAGTTTAGCTTAAAAATAAATAAATAAATAAAATCATTGTTATTATAGTTATTTTTTTTTATTGGAAAAAAAAATTATTTTGTGTCTAGGTGGCTGCTCGGCCGGCCTCCACCCAGCAGGGGGCCAGAGGCCGACCTCAAGCCCTCGGATGGGAGGAGGCCGATTACGGCCTCTGCCCAGCAGAGGGCTTGGGGCCGGTTGCGCAACGCCTGGGGAATCGGCCTCCACCCAGCCGGGGGGCCTAAGGCCGGCCAAGCGGCTGCCCAGCTGGCCTCCAGCCTCTGCCCAACTGGGGGCCGGAGGCTAGCTGGGTAGCTTCTCGGCCGGCCTTCGGCCCCCGGTGGGCACGAAAAAATAAATTATTTTTTTTTATTTTTTTTTTAAATTTAAATATAGAAAAAATATTTTAAAAATTTGAATTTAAATTTTAATTATTTTTTAATTTGAACATAAAATAAAACTTAAATAAAATTAAATTTGCTTTTTTAATTTTGTTTTAAATATAAGTGTTTTGTATTAAATATTTAATATAAATTTTTAAAATTTTTAAAATAATTATAATTTTTTATATTATATTATTTATTTTGTTTCTTAAGTATATAATTATATATTAATATGATATAAAGTTTAAAATTTAAAATTTATTTTATATTTAAAATTTTTAAACTTTAATCAATTTTAATGTTGTAAAATAAAATTTTAAAATATAATAACAAATTATAAGTTTTTTACAAAAATTTTAATTTTAACATATATGCTTTAATTTTATTCAATATATTTAAAATTTTATAATATTATTTATTAAGTGTAAATTTAATAAAAAAACACAATTAAAATTAAAACAAAAAATTAACATTATTTTGTTTTTTTAATAAAATCTTTAGCTTAAAAAAATAAAATTTAATTTTAACATTTGTAATAAATAGTAAGTATTTTTTTTGTTTTTTTTAATATTAAACAAAAACTTAAGTTTGAAAATAATGTTTATTTTTTTTAAATTGTTTTATACAATTTAAAACAAATTTTTATTTTTTTATAAAATGTATTCAAAACATATTATATAGATATATATACATATATCTAAATATAATTTATAATATTTTGTTTTAAATGAAAATTTTCTATAGTAAATTTTACTGGTTTAATTTCAATTTATTTAGTTTTACAAATAAATTTTGTTTTTAGATTTATTTTATCGACATTATTTTCTCATTAACTAATATATATATTTCTTCTTATCAGAAAAATGGCATCAAAAAAAATTCTGTGAATGTTTCTGCACCTGAGGCAGTAACTCCCAAATCTAAAGTTGTAGCTTGACGCACTATGGATACAACTCCCAAATCTAAAGTTGCAGCTGGATGCACTATCGACAGTGTTGGATGCAATAAGGACGTTGTTGCACACACTAATAAAAGTCAAGCAAGTGGGGCGCTAGGTTATTTAAAGCTTATTTCTGATTGGAAGAACGCCGAGGAAATAGATAAAATTGATTTCTTATGATATCTTGAAGACAGTGAAATGGAGGCTGATATACATATCTATCTCGTTTGTGGTATGATTGACTTAAATAAGCCATATGACGTGATGGGCAGAGTACAAGACATATGTATGGTCCTGAATACAAACACTATATATGTTCTTGCAAGGAAGACTAATAAACGTGAGAAGGTTAGATATCGTCTATCAAAGGTCAAGTATGACACAGATGAAATATCTACAAAGTTTTCTGAAGAAATCTCAAGCAACATTGCAAGTAACATTGTAAGTATGCTTATTTTTATTTCCGCTATGCATTATTGTAAGGATGATTCAATTTTTTATAAATTATTGATCATTGACATGTTTTATTTTGTTTCATAGGATTTTGTTCCGAGTCTTTCAAACATGTTTGAAGGTCTTTATTATTTGGAGCCAAATGTTATGCATGTGATCAACACTTTCCACACAGACAAAGCAGAGGAAAGGAGATTGAAGCAAAGATCAATAGCTCATGACATTGCAATAGTACAAAGAGGGGATCAACCAAGAGTCACTAAGGTGGGTCAATCTAGTAAACTTAAACATGTTTCTTTTGAAGATGTCGAACATGAAACATAAAATTATGATAGAATTAGTGAGGAGGAGATGAGAACTATTGTGCAAAAGGAGAAAATAGATCAGACACCAAAAAGAAAAATTGCCAAAGATGTCTCTTTTGTACCTCATGAAGGAGAGCTTGTTTATAAAAAAACTGATATGTTATCCAATAAGACTAGGAAATAAAATATTGGTGAACCTGTAAAGGTCGTGAGTAGCAGTGAAGAAAAAATCTTACGGAAACAGAGAAATCATAACACCAGGTGCTGAGTTAGAGGATGGCATTATTAAAACAAAACAAAATGCTATTCGACAAGAGTTGAGGAAGAATAAATTAATTCTTGGTGGCCAAACATTTGAGCTTAATGTTAACCAATTTTATAGCTCAGATGAAGGAAAATCTCAATATCAAATTAGAAAGGCCCATCACCTACAGGTACATAATCTGAAAACATTGTTTAGGTTCAATCCATATGCACATGTGGTGGATTATGTGGTTCTTGTCGATCCACGTCAAGTTCCCAACAAACAAGCATTTGACAAAGCAAAATGTTTTGATTATAAATATTATGTAATTGGAGGGAACCATTCGATAGAGGCTAAGAGACAATTGATTGCAGAATATCCCAATAACTATCTTTTTCAAACAATGAAATGCATCATTTACGCTGACTTAACATAAATAGAATCAAATTTATTGGCATGGGATCATAATGCAGATAATGAGTACAGAATGAAAATGAATTTCATCCAAAGGGTCAGATTTATTCATAATGAATTCATAGAAAAATGTGGTGGGGATAAGACACAAGTTAGTGTAACATTTCGGAAGGAATGTTTAATGGAAACAGGTTATCAAATTGATGAAAAAAAAGCAAAAGATGGAAAATTGAATACAAATTTATTCAGAGGCACAAATAACATTTTTTAGTTGGCATTTAGAATTGGGGAGGTATGAGATTTGATTGATGAGATTTTTGATCGGTGGGAGAATATTTCCATAAAAAATCAGAAGGTTAGAAAGAGTAAACCCATAATATGTACCAACAGTAAGGCGGGTCCTGAAATGAAGCAGCTTCCAGAGGATATGACTATCACACCTTGGAGAACAATGCAAGGTGTGAAGGATGATAAATTAGTCAAATCAGTATTAGCCCGTGTGAATTCGGGTGAATTATCAATGGAAGAAATGTGTGCATAATTTCAAAAGTAAGTTTCTTGAATTATTTCTTATTTTTCTTTCATTATAATTTTCTTTTAAATAAAACATAATGATGTTGGTAGAATTTGTTATACATGTCACTATATTAATGGTTTTAACTTGATTTATTCAGTCAGAATTTTTTTATGAAAATATAAGAACGCATGGTTAAAATGTTGAATGAAGACAATTGGGATGAGGTTGTACCCAACTACCCAGAAGAAAGTTCTACATCAACACTAAAGTATTTTTATATTGCATTCAATAAGGTATGTTGATTTATACATTCATTTTATTCATATTTAAACTATTTTTATTTTATTACTTATATATATGTGTGTGTGTGTGTGTGTGTGTCATTAAAGATGTTGAATAAGGATGCAAATGGAGTACCAGATACTTTCAAAAGCTTTATTGAAAAAATTAAGGTGGAAAACATGAGAAAGAAGCATCTTATGAATGTTGAACTTGATCCTACTCTTAATCATTACATTTGGAATGGGCTCGACAGTATCCAATATCAAATAATACAAGGTGACTATGAAGAAATTGCATCACTAATACCTAAAGGGGAATATGGCCTAGTTATTGTAGATATTCCTCATGGTTTCAATTTCCCATACATTGAATATGATAGAGAACCATATACTTATCAAGCTTTTAGTAAAGTGGTTACGGGTTTTCAAGAAGTGACAACATCACCACTTTGGTGATTTGTGACATTTCATTCAGACACATAGTTTCCAATGTTATTAACAAGCTTCAAGGGTAAAGCAAACTCAAGGATGCAACTTACATGGTAAGACTTTGAAATTGTATGTTTGATTCCTCCTAAATTTTTTTATTCATGTAAAATTTAATTGAACTTTTACTATGTTATGTTATAGCAAAGATCAGCCTATTATAAATTATTGTGAGTTCATCCATGTTGAATGTTGGACAAAAGAGGTTAGCTATAAGCATATTCTTATGAATCGAGTAGATGGGAAGAGTCATAGTCAAGTATTGGTTCATGATGCAGTTGTAAGAAAACTAACATATGAAGATAAAGATGCAAAAGGAGATATAGTAAACATTTATCAAAAACCACAAGCATTGATTAACTATCTTATAGATCTATGTTCAAATGAAGGAGAATGGGTTTTGGATTTATTCTCAGGTTCAGGTAAGTTTTATTATACAAATTTAAATTTAAATATTTTATTTTTTACTTTTTATGTCTTCATACTAATTTTCTTACTTATTTCTTCTGTTCTTGATGATTAGGTATAACACTAGCATGTTGCCTACAAAAAGGAAGAAATTGCATTTCCATTGAGAAAGACCTAGTTCAATGCAAATTTATTCAACAAAGAATTAACGCTCTTGAATTCCTTCCAAATGCAAAGCAAGAAGTTGGTTTGAGGAAAGGAGATTTTAATGAATCAAGTGTGGCAAAAAAAGCAAAGGAACCTCAACCACCATTATATGGAATGATTGGAAAGGGACACTTTGGAAGATTTGCAGACATGAAAGATCCATTAGAAGATGACAATGATCAAAATGAAGAAGAAAATGTTGTGGAAGAAGCCATCAATGTTGTTCTAGATGATGTTGAAGATGTATTAGTTGATATTGTTGATGATGTTTAAGTTATGCTTGCAAACAAAGCTCATTTTTGAGATCTATTAATCATTTTTACTTGTAATGTTCAGAGTTTGATATTTTATGAGAAAAACCCTTATTTTTTGTAAAATCATGTGATTGATATTATGTTTTGACATAAAATTCAATAAAAATGTTATTTTCTTAAGTTTTTTTGTTAAAATTCTCTCAAAAAATTAGTTTATTTAACATGTTTTTTTCAACAAAAAGTCTCTAAAAGTGTATTTTTTGCATTCTATTTATATTGAAAATTTGTATTTTTTTGTCATATGGTTCAAAATATTGGTTTTTTAGCGACAATTATTTGATGTGCATTGAAAAATTATTTAACAATACATAAACATGTAGAAAATATAAACTTTAGAATATTGACCCTTTTTCCATCTTTTATCTATGTGAAAAAGTGAAGATATCATTACAAGTTTTTATTTTAAAAAAAATATTTTTTTTATTTTTAAAACACAAGTACATAAATGCACTTAAAAATAAACATCTCATAGAAGAAGAAGACATTAGAAAATCTATAGTGTCAAAATCAATCCTATAAAAAAACGTTGGTGATGATACACCACCACTATTCAAAATCGACATAAAAAACATCACATAAAAAAAATAAAAAATAAAAAAAACAAAATAAAAAAAAACTTAAATGCCAAAAATATGCTCCAATTTTTTTTTTTTTTGTGATTTTCAAGATCACTACTTTTTCAAAATCGGTGTTTTTCTTGCTACCTCAAAAATTAGGTACTGGAAGTATGCTTACTCATTTCCATCTATAATAGTGTTAAAATCTTAGACACTTAGACATAAATTAGGTCATGATATCCATACCAGTAACTAGTTAACATGTTTGCATCATAAACTCATGAAAAATTTTCATTCATGCATAACACTCACACATGCACAGTTAGTGATCTAGATTAGTACAACACACTATCATAATTAGGTCGACTCATACCTGAATTTCATAACCCTAACCAACTTCGTAGGCCAATAAAAATTAGCATGATACATGTAACATCAAGATATTAATGATATAACCCTAATCATCAAGTTAACTAATCATATAACAAGAACAAGTTAACATATAACATGCTCATCAACAACATATAACATAATTATCGAGCTAAATACAATTTAACATATAACAAATTTATCAACAACATATAACATAGTCATTAGGCTATTACCATGACTGACTAACCAATGCATGTACATATGATCACACTAGGTAACTAAAAGCTATCATGTATGTAATGGCATAAAATCAATAGAATTAAAGGCATACACATAACCATAATGCATATGACTACACTCATAAACTAGCATTTATCACATATGTAACATGTAAGAAACCCTAATTCTTACAACAACCATGAATCATATACATGAATGCCAAGCATACAAACTTGTATGGCAATCTGCTCATACTCCAAAGTCCATTGTTGCACTGTCACTTTAATGATCTGCAACTCCTGTTCTATATTAGCCAATACATTAGCATCATAGCATACCAATATCATCATGATGACCTAATTGCATAAAAAGACCTTATGCACGAAAACCTCAATCAAACCAATGACAATTGGACTATATGCACCCACTTTACATGTATAACCAATCATGAACGACCATTGCATATTCAACATAGGACATCAAACAAGAAATCATACATGGATAACACCGAAGCATAACGAATATATAACCCTAGCATAATCAAGCAATGGATGTACAATATGTAACAATATGTAAGCAAGTGTGCATGAATAATACACAAGAATGAGCAGCACATAACTAGTCATATACTCATGACAACATGTTGACAACAACACCATCAGCACTTCCATGGTGACACCACTGCCACCACCGCCAACACAACATGGATGCAATAAGAACATACACCATAGGTATGAGAAACATGTATGAAACCAACAAAAAAACATGACCAACACACTGCCCATCTAGTTCGAGGGTTGAACTATGCTTTAATACCACTCTGTAACACCCTCTTCCCACATCTACTCAAGTAACCATCAAACCGGGGTAAACATGGGACGAGAGGCTACTATAATGAGATTCAACCTCTTATTTGACCTTAAGGAAGTGATAAAAACACAACCTTCAAACCTTTTACATCATCAATGACACCCCCAAGAGCTAACCCAACCATTCAGGCATCTTACCCCTAGGTCGAACTGAAATTTTTACTTCTTTGAGCCATAGATGCAGGCATGGGATTGAAATCCAGCATCTAGGAGGCTATAGCGGTAGGACTAACACTGCATGCCAGCATCCAGGGCCCCAAATACTCTGTTCTATGTCAGTTTCCCCTAGATTTGAGCCACCTTTTTAGGACCAGAACCCAGCGCTCTTCCCAAAACTTCATGAAAAGTTCAAAGATTATGAATAACAATAGGAAAATTATACGAAAGAAATCACATCAATAATAACTCATCTAGACCCCTCCTATCCATGACATAAATTTTTTCAAACATGTCACAAACATTAGAGCTACACGTATAAACAACATAACAAAGAAAAGGGGTCTCATACTTATCTGATAATCGCTAAGAATCATTGCTCCCCTACATCATTAACTACAATACCATCTATTTTACCATAGATACATTATACATTCATTTACAAGTAAAAACATGGGGAGAGCCATACATCATCACTGTAAAATACATGCTCATAACTGGCATAATAACAACATAAATACCATGGATACAACAACAATAGAATCCACACATAAATCAATACATTTTCATACCAAATATCAAGGGAATGAATTATTCATTACTGAATGTAAAATTCAACCTGAGATGGGACTTCCACGTTCCACCCGACCATAGTTTGGTTGAGCCATATCTCTCTTCAACCAATCACCCATGTTCCATATTCCAATCATGAATGTGGTATCTCATCAAACACATCAATCACAACCAATCCAGGGCTTCAAGACGCTAAAACGCCTCAACCCTCAACTAGTAATTCCACCTCACAATTGGACATCACAACCATCATGGATTGGTCTCTACCCAATCTATTTTAGGGCTCCAGAGTGTTTGTTCCAACCAAGGCTCCAGATCTTCAGTTGTTGATCGGCCGGCTGGTCATCATCAACCCAAGCAACACCAGGGGCTAACCCAATATTGCATGGGAATTTTGACTTACCAAATTAATATATTCTGGGTCAGTAATTCTTTTCATGGTTTCTACTTGTCGAGATGTTTCCATTGATATATGGCACGCCATGTAATTCTTCACGGTTTGAGAGATATTCATGTTTGAAGTTTGTAACCCCAGTTAGTGGGCTAAAACCCCATGGGGTTGGGGCATGGGTTATTGAAAAGTCATAATTAATATTTTTTATGCTCCTAAAATTCCTCCCATGTTCACTTTTTGAAGCCCCTCTCAACTTAAGCATTCATATAAATTGTGATCTTCATTTCCTCCTTATGCAAGGGATTCGGCCATCTGAAACAGGTCATCTTGGCATTTTCGCTCTAACTTTTTTTCTACGAAGGTTCAGAAGCTGAAATTTGTATGAGGTGAAGCCGAAATCCTGAGGAAGCTGCAGTAAAAATTTCAGATCAAGATGCGCAATATTTTTTTAGATATGATCTGTGTAAGTCAGGCTTTTTGCAGGCTCCTGAAATTCATCTCAAAGAAGTGACCTTGGTAACTTCGTCATAACTCTCTCTCTAAGTATCGGATTGGAATGCCATAAAATTGATGGATAGTGCACAGTCTGTACGTTTTTTTCTATCAATTTTAGAAACAAATGAAGAAACAGTGACACGTGGCACGCCGTACAAGTGCGCTCTGCTGAAACAGTCCATAATTAGGGCATTGTGAGAGATTGGGTATAACTCTCTCTTCAAGAATCCAAATTGGGTCAGACCTGTGGCATTGGAAAGATGACTCATAGGACTACTACAAGACCAAAAATTAGATATTGAGGATCTAAAATGACAGAGATACATTAGACTCAATATCGAGCTCCTAGAAGGCAAGAAAAAGCTAGATCATGTGTTGTCAAGGGTTGCAAAGGACCAAACTTTCTATGGCAGAAAAGCAAAGCAAGGTGCACAGATGGTAAGCATGATAAGAAAGGAAGCAACCAAGGTGCGAATGTGCCAGCTAAAGAATTTCATCATATGAAGTTCAAGTGGGCAAGATCGCATACAATCATTGTAAAGGTATTTCATTGCTTTTTACTATCAGGACACATTATTGTACAAATTGTACTAGTGTCTATCTACCAAGGATTATATCTAATGATCTTATTTAAAACAAATTTGAAAGAAAAACCCGCCTATGCTGTTTGGCGGTGCTGAACTGGTGCAAGTACTCTGCCACTACTTCATGAAATAAATGTTGAGGATGAAAATCTCCTCATGAACAAGACATAAAGAATAAAATATACACATGTTCTGTACTTGGCGGGAAGAGAAAAATCTGCTGCAATAAAACCTTGAGTTTGCTTGTTTTTGTGCATGGTACTCTTGGCCCTCTACCTTTGAATTAAAATCCCAGATCTTTAATGCAAGGCGTTGTATTTCTCGATCTTTCACTGATATTTCATGCGGCCCCATTAATGTTTTCGTCTACCCAAATCTGCCCTTTGATTTTCTCTGGAGGGTTCTACAATTGCAAATCCTTGCTTTCTTTAATGGTGGTCACATCATAGCAGCTCCTGGATATTTTCCCACCAATTTTACTCCTGAAACATGGTCCTGCTGTGCATTCTTGGCCTCTGTAATGGGAGTGATGAATCATGATAATTCTTAGCCACGATAAACCTGCAAAAACAAAAACTCGTTAAATAAAACCAATCACAAGGATGGCGGACATGGTGGGGTTAATGGAGATGGTGGTATAGGTCTGAGAGGATGATGAAACAATGCAGGGTGGCGAAAAACACAGGGGGACGATGATGGAGGTGGACGGGTTGACCAGGGAAAGACAATGGAATGTATATATGAATGAAACATATATATGCATGGCGGAGAATGAGACGGTGAACACGTGTAACGCTGTCGTGGTGGGAGGCTCGGTCAGCAGGTGGTCAAGCGGATGATATGGGCCACACGATCATTGGATGAGATCGACGGTTTTAACGCATCGGAGGACAATGAAATGGTGGGCCAGGGACGCAATAGACGTGGGTTAAAACATGTGCAGCTCCGGAGGATAACCACCATTGGATTGAGGACTTGAGATCTGATGGCTGACGATGATTCCGCTGCCCGACCTTTGACTGAACATTAACGTGCGAAATGGGAGCGGTTTCGGGCCCGTACAAAAGACACGCGGTGCACATTCAATGGGATCGCTGGCCCCGCAGAGAATACCGCCCTCTCGGAAATGGTAGTGTGGAATGAAACCGCCGGTTTTTGCAATGCGCGCGGGTGCGGGGACCACCACGGAAAACCAACTCCGCTCCGTCGATTGGATTTGATCAGACGGCTCCAGACGCGCCCAAAAACTTTAATGATAGGCTCCTTTCCATCTGGCGCTTGGTCTAGCACCTGAGTCGTATGGGGAACAAAAAAAAGTGGCTGGAACTGCAGGGGGCTAGGCCTGATAAATCTTATACTGCGATTTTTAGCCTTTGTACAGTTTATTTTTTGCGCGGAAAGGGTAACGACAAGCAGAATATGGAGGTTTTTGGCCACGGTAGCAGGTTTGAAAGGTTTATAAGGGGCGGTAGGCCAAAAATTTGAATGGAGGGGTTGACATGCACAACATCGGCTCCATCTGGGGACGGCATGTTCATCCTTGGACATGTCGAGAACTTGTAGACCCTTGATCATCTTGTATGTAGATTCCGCTCTTCAGCCCTTTTGCTTTTTCTTCAAAACTCATTAGCACACATCCCTTATTAAAATAAAAACTGAAACAAAGTCTATATACAATATAATACAACAGGCATACTCTGCCCGAATCAAAATTGAAAGTAGGGCTTTAGGAATTGGCCGTTCACAGGGGCATCTAACAAGTCACCCCGCAAATTTTCTAAAATAAATGTATTATTACCTCTTAGCTCCATAATATTAAATGGGCCAAACCAAAGTGGATCAAATTTAGCATGTTTGCCCTTTTCAGCCCTCCGGATATCCCATCTGAGAACCAGATCACCAATTTGAAATTTCCTGTCTTTTGCATGCTGATCAAAGATGTTTTTCATTTTCTCCTGATACTCTGCTAATCTCTGATTCACTTGGCTCCGTGTTTCCTCCAATTCTACCAGTTGGTTAATTCTTCTGACCATGTCATCTGGTTCTTCCTGACTTTCCTGCATGAAACGTGCCACTGGCAAAGCCAATTGCACAGGAAACACAGCTTCTCACCCATATACCATTTCATAACGAGATTTCCCAGTTGCTCTCTTGCTAGTTACTCTATTCGCCCACAGAGAAAATTTCAATTGGGAATCCCAATTCTTTTGATTCTCATTAATTGTCTTCTTCAAGGCCCTCACCAGAGTTTTGTTGGAAGATTCTACCAAGCCATTCCCCTGTGGATAGTAAGCTGTGGAGTGATTTAATGCAATATTATACTGCTGGCAGAAACTTACAAATTTATTGGACTTGAAGGCCTGTGCATTATCAGTTACAATTCTAGCTGGACAGCCAAACCTGGATATGATGTTCTCTTCCATGAATTTGATGATTACAACATCTGTAGCATTTCTCGCAGGTATGGCTTCCACCCACTTTGTAAAGTAATCTGTTGCAGTCAATATCCATTTATGTTGGCCACTTGAAGGGGGATGTATTTCTCCAATAAAATCTAATCCCCATTGCTGAAATGGTTCATCTATATGAACTGGAATTAGGGGCAAAGCAGGCAGCTTTTGTCTCTTAACAAATTTTTGACACTTATCACATGCTCTAACCCAATTAAAAACATCTCCAAATAATTTAGGCCAATAAAAACCAACTCTCAGTATTTTATGTGCTGTGGCCTTCCAAGTTCCAACTGTAATGACCTCCACAAATTCCCTCATGAAACTCCACCATTATATTTTCTACTTCATCCTCTGTGAGGCACAATAATAGTATGCCTGAAGGATCTCTCCAATATAACTGACCATTGGCAACTATATACTTTTGTGATTTCAGCCTCAAAGCCCTGTATTTTGATTTATCACAGCTGGGTGGACAGCTAAGTGTTAAAAGATATTCAACTATTTCTTTGTACCAAGGACTAGTGAGATACTTTAGATGTGCTTTTTGAGTGGATTTCTCCAGTCCTTGCTGGTCTTTTTCATTTTCTGACTCTTCACTTGCAATCATAGATAAATTAATGCCCAAGGCTTGATGATTTGATTCAGATAACATTTTAGCAAGTCCCTGTCCTTTAATCAGCCTAGTAGGTCTGATGTCCAAATCATATTCTTGTATTTTTGCAATCCATCTTCCTCTTTTCCCTTCACTATCTCCCTGAACGAGAATATCTTTGACAGCTGCTGTAGGGACGTATGCAGTGATGTGAGACTGCAGAACATACATTCTGAAAGCTTTAAGGGACTTCACTAGGGCGTATGCCTGCTTCTCCAATATGTTGTACTTTAATTCTGCATCATGCAATACCTGACTGAAAAAGGCTATGGGTTGTTCATATCCTTCTTCATTTTTCTGCAATAAGACTCCAGCTACTGTATGGGGTGAAGCAAATGAAAATATCATAAATGGCTTTGTATAATCAGGCCCAGCCAGCACAGGAGCTTCAACAAATGCCTGTTTTATCCTTGTGAATGCATTTCTAGATTCCTGAGACCATTTTACTTCATTATTCTTTTTCAACATATCAGTTATATGCCTAACTATCTCAGCATAGTTAGGAATAAACCTTCTCAGAAAATTAATTCGTCCTAGGAACACCTGCACTTCTTTCTTATTTCTGGGGAGAGGAATTCCATTTATAACTTCAAATCTCTTAGGGTCTATTTTCACACTGTCTTTAGTTACAATGTGCCCTAAGAGTTTTCCCTCATCTAATGCAAATAAAGATTTTTGAGGATTGAGGGAAAGACCATACCTTCTGCATTTTTCAAAGGTTCTCTGCAAGTGCTGAATGTGTTCAGTATCATCCTTTGAAAATACCGTGATATCATCCAGATATACCACCAGAAACTTGTCCTGCTCTCCAACAAAAGCTATGTCCATTGCCCTCTGAAAAGTAGCTCCTGCATTAATTAGCCCAAATGGCATCCTGGCATACATAAATGTACCCCATGGTGTTGTAAATGCAGTTTTCTTCTGATCCTCTGGGAAAACAACCACCTGATTATAACCGGAAAACCCATCCATCATTGACATTCTGGAGGCTCCGACCACTTTCTGTAAAATATGGTCCATCTTAGGCAGTGGATAATTATCTTTTAAAGATGCTCTATTTAAATTTCTGAAGTCCATGCACAACCTTATTTCTCCATTTTTCTTCCGGACAGGGACAAGATTCGCCACCCATTGAGAGTACCTCAGTGGCACAATTATTTTGGCCTTTAGCAGCTTCTTGATTTCTTTTTCAATAGAGGGAAGCAGCAGAGGATTTATCTGCCTGAGCTTCTGCTTATAAGGCTTTGCATCTTCCCTCAAAGGAATTTTATGCTGCATTATATTAATATCAAAAGTTTTTAGGTCTTGATAAGACCATGCAAATACATCCTTGTATGACTGAAATAATTTCAAATATTTTCTTTTGTATTCCTCTGAAACCTTCTTAGATAATCTTACAATTTTGGGCTCAACATCAGTGCCCAAATTCAAGTCTTCTACTTGATTTTCTTCTACTATTTTATTATGCTGCAATGGAACATCATTTTTGTCAAACAATCTTTCTAGAGGTACCAGCCCTCTAGGTATGATATTTCCTTTTAGCTGCAGCACTTTATTGCCTGATATTTTTTATTCCCATTTGTTTTCTGCAACATTTTCAGCGTCTTCCTCATCATCATCAATCTCCATATTGGAGAATTCTCCCACTGTCTGTAAGAATCTCTTCATCTGTTCATCATCTTCAAATACCTGCCAATGTTTAACATTATCTAGGATAGATGGTCTGTATCGTACTTCAATTTCATACCTCAAAAGAGGATTCTGTGGAGGACGAAATGTGCTAGCAGCCACAGCAAGAGAATCTGCCATTCTATTCTGCTCCCGGGGCATGAACTGTATGTTGAATGCTGAGAAGAAATTCTCCACCATGTCCCAAACTTCATTTCTATATGCTCTCAGCCGAAGATGTTTGGTCTGGCATTGATTTCGGACCTGTCTTGCCACCAGCTCAGACTCTCCCATGACTTTTAAACTTTGTATGCCCATATTCTTGGCTGTCTGTAATCCCAACAAAAGTGCTTCATATTCAGCTACATTATTGGTAGCCTCATATTCCAATTTAAAGGATAGTGGGACCCATTTTCCTGTAGGAGAGATTAATAACACCCGAGCTCCATTGCCTTCTCTTGAATTTGCCCCATCAAAATGTAAAGTCCAGATTCCAGCTTCATAATTTTCTGAAGGCTGCTCATCCTTAATTTTGAAGGAGGATTCATGCACATAATTTTGATCTTCTTCTAGCATAAAGCATGAAAAATCTCCTTCTTTACTATAGATTGGTGAATTTTCAGAGTTATCAACCTTAGTAACTACCTTGACAAATTTAGTCTCTCTGTATAACCTCCTCTCCTGTCCACCAAAAACTGGGATGGTAGCATATGTTAAATCCAGCTTAATTGACCCACCAATTTTTGTACCCCAGGACCTTGACAGCAACATGCCAAAGCGGGATGGGATATTAGCCACCACAATGTCCATGACCACACTCTTTGTTGGAATTTGGGCCAAATTGACCACTAAATCTTTAATCATCCCCAAGCATTTGTCTCTTTTGGAATCAAATGAATAGAGGTCTTTATATGGGCGTGTGATTTGCAGTCCTAGTTGTTCCATGACAGATGGAGGCATAAGATTATGGGAAGCCCCAGAATCTAACATACAATTGTGTAACAGCAGGTCATTAATAACTAGAGACACATAAAAAGGAGGAGTAGAAGGATCTACTTCCTCAACATGTGGGCCAAGGACTACCATGGGTCTTTCTTCTTGAAGGTTTAAACTATCAGGCACAATTGATATTTCAGGAGGTAGCATAAAAGAAGTAACTTGAGACTGATATGCAGGTTGTTTTAGCAGCTCGGTCAAGGGGACTGGAATTTTAATTTTCTCAAGTTCTTTTTGCAAACTAAAAGCAGGAGGGGGCTTTTCTATCACAACTTCTTTTGACTCTTTATTTTCAGCTGAAAATTTAATTTCTTTTGACACAGATTCATCATTAGGACGACTGACTACTTTTGAAGAAGAAGGAATCTGGTCATTAGGCTGCAAGGGAGTATTTAGAGGACTCTTACCTTTTTCTGTGTTTCTCTTTGTTGCTGATTCCTTCTGAGCAGGTACCTCCTTCTGAGGTGGCTCCTCTTCTTGATCTTGAGTTCGGGTCCTCTTCCTTGAAGATCTGAGATCATATTTTCTATTGAAGTGTGCTTGCATGAAATCAGCGAATTGTTTACAATCATGATCAATCTCTGCTTCTTCTTCTTCTTCTTGCAATGGGCATTCCATTTCATCATTGTTTGAGAAAGCAAGATTTGAATCTTCTAGTTCATAAGCAGCATCTTCAGTGGAGTCATCTGCTGGACCTTCCAGGCACAAGGGATGTGGTACCTGATCTTGCTGCTCCTTTGCTTCCCTTGGCAATATTTGCAATGGTGGTCTCTTATACTGGGGATTGTATCCTCTGTTTGGAGCATTATAGAAATTCTTGGGAGCTGCATTCTTAGCCTCCAACTCAAGCTTGACCATCTTCTTAACCATCTTACTTATTTCATCCATCTTATCTGCATCCTTATCTTGATTAGAGGTGGAAACCTCTTCTTTGCCTCTCCTCCTAGTTTCCCTGTTCAGCTTTACCTTTTAATTTTCTAGTGGAGGCAAAGTTTGCTTCCAACTCAAGAGCATATGACTGAGCATCATCTAAGGTAGCAGGTTTTCTTTCCCTTAGAGAGAAACCAAAATCTGAATCAAAAGCTGCTATGAAAACTACCTTAGCAGTAGTTTGGTGAGGCTTCATCTCAGGAGGCAGGCTCAAATATAGCTTATTAAATCTTTTGATAAACTCTGCCACTCCCTCATTATGTTTCTTCTTCAGAGTATTAAACTCAGTAAGACACATCCCATGATCTTTCTTTTCCCCCCATTTTCTGAGAAAAAGGTCTTCCATTCTATCCCAGGTATTAACTGAGCGGTCTGCTAATGTTTTAAACCACTTTCTAGCTTCACCCTCAGGAGATTGGACAAACAGTGTTAAGACCACATCTAGGTGTTCTACATTTAAATTTTCTGCAAATGAGCAGAAAGTCTCAAGATGTTTCTGAGCATCAATATCATTTTCTCCATTGAATCTGGGCAATATCTTCAAATAATCCTGTGGCATATCATTAAGCACTTGTGGCAAGGCCAAGGGAGCATATTTGTTCAATAGGAAAGTAGGAACATTAGCCATTGGAGGAGGTGGGGGTTGTGCAACAATTTGATGTACAAATGAAGGAAGGGGAGGAGGAGGAAGTGGAGTATGTATAACAATGGGAATAAATTGCACAGAAGCCTGAGGTGTAGATGGGAATAGTTCACGGTTAACAGCAGCTACTTCTGTGACTTCTTTAACTTCTTCAGCCTCAGGGGTAGGATGAGGGTTATCTTTGGTTCTAGCATTTCCCCTGGGTGGGCTATCTGAGTAATATTCGGGATTTTCTTCAGTGGAGTCGGGATTTTTTACTGGAATTTCTTGAGAAGAAGAGGATGGATAATCTTCTTGAGAAAACTCAGGGATTTCAACACGGGCTGATTGTCTTTCTCTCCAACTTCTTCTATGTATAATCTTTTCTAGGTCAGGCATAGAAGATGTGTTAAATTTGGACAACTAGGTCCAAACTCCATGTTCTGATGCTCAGATTAAGAAGCTAATATTTTTGTTGGATTCCTCTTTCTGAGAGATGTAAAATCCATATAAAATATGTCTTAATCCGATGAGCAGAACTTATATTTTTAATTTATTATTTTTAATAAATTATATGTGCAAGGTCGGCCAGTTTTGTAATGTAGGCTCGCATGCCCAACAGATGTGTCACACACCCTCATGATTGATATAAATACGGGAAAAGTTGAAGAGCATTTCATCATCAACACAACTCATCATCTTCTCTTCTCATCAAATAGTACGAGCTACCTAAAGACAAGTTTCAGCCACACGTGTGAAGGACGAAGAGGACAAATTGTACGGCTGAGCTGAAGTACGGATTTTCTGCTGCTAGGGTTTCGCAGAAACTTTGACCAGCGTTGACTTTGGTCAACGCTTGGTCAAAACAAGCTGAAAACTTGTGGAAGGTTCGATTTATGAAGGCCGTACTACCTGGCACAAAAATCGAGGTCAAAGGGTTGACCGTTTTGCTGCTGCGTTGACTTTTAGCTTGCTGCCCCTGCGTTGACTTTTCAGGACAGCGTTGACTTTTGCAGAGTTGAATTGGGTTGACTCATCTACAGATTGAAGGGTTGTTGTGACACATGCTGGGCTGGCTGACCAAAGGAGACTTTGCTGGTTGAAGCATCCTGTTGACCGCCAAAACGAATACACACATTTTTCCTGTTTCTGATTTGTCTTCTGTAAGATCTACTTATATGTTCTATCTGCATTTTGCTTAACTACTTGTATGATTGCTGAATGAAAAGTGAAATTGCTACTAGCATAGAACATCTACAAAATTTTACATGGTATCGGAGCTGAGGTGAAGACAAACTCAATCTATAGCAATCATCATCGTGGAAATGGGTTCCACTAGTCTTGAATTCAAGGAGAATGACAAGCTGACCGGAAGTGATGACTTCCATCCCTGGAAGATGATCTTAGATCTCAAATTAGAAGATCATGATCTCCTGGATCATGTGACAGGGAGGATTCAAGAACCTCCATCCAATGCCTCTGCTGCTGTTAGAAACAAGTACAAGAAGGGAGAAATCAAAGCAAAGCTGCTGATCAGGGAATCCATAAATAAGAGTCTGGTTGCCTACATATCTGAACTAGGCACATCCAAGGAGATGTATGACAAATTGATACTTATGTTTCAAGTAAACAATGTGAACCAAGTGCTATTCCTCAGGAACAAGTTGAAGAATATGAAGAAGGGCCGAGATGAGTCTGTTCAAACTTTCTTTCTGAAGTTGACCGAAACCAGGAACAATCTGCTAGCTATTGGGGAGATAATAGCCGATCGTGAGATGGTTCTCACCGCACTTGGAGGACTTCCATATGAATGGCAAGTATTCACAACTACTATTCTCAACAATAATACCATTCCTAACTTTGATGAGCTTCTGTCAAGATGTATGCAAGAAGAAACAAGGATGAAGGAATTTGATAATGAAAGAAATGTTGCCTATGGTGCTCATTCCCGAAAGAAGAACTTTGGTGGTTCTAAGGACAAAAGAAGGACAAAGACTCAAGAGAAGAAGGGTAAATGTTTCACCTGCCATAGGACTGGACACTATGCTAGAGAATGCCCCTTCAAAAAGGATTCTCCCGATAGTGACGATAACAACATCAACCGAAGAAATGGGAATCGAAGAAATGACAAATCCAAAGGAAAGAGGAAGGCACACTTTGGAGGAAACAATCAACCTTCTAAGAGGTCCAGAAATACCAGGTATGAGGAGTCTAACGTTGTTGATAAAAGAAATGAGTATATTCTGGTATCTGCTCTCTCAGCTGCATCTCCGCCCGACACTATGGATGTCTGGCTAATTGATAGTGGTGCCTCAAGACACATCAACGGATTCAAGGAAGCACTTTCTGACATGGTTGAAAGGGATACTAATCTAGAAATTATCCTTGGGGATAATGCCACTTATCCTGTGAAAGGGACCGGAACTGTGACTCTTCACTTGTCTCAAGGACAAGTCCTCCGTCTACAAGATGTACTCTATGTACCCAAATTGAAGAAGAACCTTGTGTCTGTATCTGCCATGGAAGACAAAGGATTCAATGTAACTTTCTCTGATGGAAAGGTGCTCATGTGGAAGGAGAGCTTCAAGGAAGCTATCTCAATTGGTTTTAGATTTGGTACACTCTACCAGGTTGGAGGGAGTCCGTTGGGAGCTATGACTCGTGATACTATCCGACAAACCGAACTATGGCACCGAAGATTTGGACACCTTCATTACAAGGCCCTTCCCGAAGCAAGGAAGGTGGTGACAGGGATGCCTGACTTTGGAAATAATCATGAAGGTGTATGTAAGGGCTGTGCTGAAGGAAAACATACAAGGGGACCCTTCCCCTCAAGTGTCACAAAGACATCTGATATATTGCAACTGGTCCATTCTGATCTATCTGGTATGTTGCCCGTGACATCCCTGGGGGGATGTTCTTACTACATGACATTTATTGATGACTTCTCTCGCAAAACCTGGATATACTTCTTGAAGAAGAAGGATGAGGCTTTCATGTGGTTCCGTACCTTCAAAGCCTTGGTGGAAAATATGACCGGAAAGAAGATCAAGATTTTGAGGACTGACAATGGCACTGAATATGAGTCAAATGAGTTCAAAGACTTTTGCAGAGAAGCTGGCATTTAGAGGGAGACTACCACTGCATATACTCCTGAGCAGAATGGTGTTGCTGAACGCAAGAATAGGACTATTGTGGAAGCTGCCCGTGCCATGCTATGTGACCAAGGTCTACCAAAGTTTCTGTGGGGAGAAGCTGCAAACACTGCTGTGTATATTCAAAACCGATGCCCTCATTCCGCTTTAGACTCCAAAACTCCCGAAGAGGTTTTCTCTGGTAAGAAACCTGATGTCTCACATTTTAGAATTTTTGGATGTCCCGTCTATTTTCATGTGCCGAAAGAAAAGAGAAGTAAGCTGGATGCTACTGGGAAGAAAGGAATGTTTGTGGGCTACAGTGAGACTTCTAAGGCATATGGAGTCTATGTACCTGGTCAAAGGGAAGTAGAGATAAGCCATGATGTCACTTTTGACGAAGATGCTTCCCTGAAGAAAGTAGTAGATCTTCCTAGATCTGAAGAAAATCATGAAGAAAGACCTGAAAATCTGGAAGAACCCCAGGATGAGACTATGTCTGATGTTGAAGGGCCAATGGACCCTATTGATCCTTCCCCTTCTCTAGGAAAGAGACCATCATGGCTCATGGACACCCTCGAAGATGCTGAGGGTCATGCTGCCCCAAGGGGGACATTCCGAGAAAGCAAGAAGCCGTGTAGATACCAAGGGTATCTAGCTGCCATGAGTACTATTGTACAATCTGAACCTGGATCTTTTGAGAAAGCCATCAAGCATCAAGTCTGGAAGGATGCTATGCATGAAGAATATGAGTCTATTATGAAGAATGATGTCTGGGATGTGGTCCCGAGACCGAAGGACAAATCTGTTGTCACCGCGAAATGGCTCTACAAAATCAAACATGGATCTGATGAGAGTGCTGAAAAGTTTAAGGCAAGGTTTGTTGCCCGTGGCTTCTCTCAAAAGGAAGGAATTGACTATGACGATATATTTGCACCTGTGGCACGATATACCACCATCCGATCAATCATAGCCCTTGCTGCTACGCAAGGATGGAATCTTCATCAGATGGATGTCAAGACCGCTTTTCTGCATGGTGAAATAAAGGAAGAGGTGTATGTGGAACAACCTCTGGGATTTGAAGTTCAAGATCGAGACACTTATGTCTGCAGGTTGAAGAAAGCCCTCTATGGGTTAAAGCAAGCACCCAGAGCTTGGTACGAAAGATGGATAGTTACTTGATGAAGCTGGGCTTCACTCGAAGTAATGCTGATCCGAACCTATACTTCAAGGTTGTGAAAGAGAAGCCTCTCATTCTAGTATTATATGTGGATGACCTCTTCCTGACTGGTGATGACCCTCTCATTCATCAATGTAAGAGGGAGCTTGCTGCTGAGTTCGAGATGAAAGACCTAGGACTGATGCACTATTTCCTAGGTCTGGAGGTCTGGCAGAGACCTGGAGAGATTTTCCTTTCTCAAGAAAATATATTGTGAAGCTTCTGGAAAGTTCTGGTATGATGGACTGTAAGTCCATGGAACTCAACTTTAAGAAGTTGAGGAGCAACGTTGCTGGGCCCGTCCTACTGAGTATCGTGAACTCATAAGGACCCTGATGTTCTCAATGAACACTTGTTCGAACATATGTTCTCAATGAACACTTGTTCGAACATATGCTGTGCAGTGAACACTTTGAGTCAACACATGGTTGATCATAACATTCACCGGGTTGGTGCCAAGAAACTCTTGAGATATCTCTCGAGCAATATATATTCTGTGCATGGGTCGAGACACCATCGTTAGTAAGGACACCGTGATGCGTACCGATGCCGATCGCCGGGCAGAAGGGATCTAAGAGCACATCTGGATGCTACTTCACATGTAGATCTGCTTCGGGAAGGAATCTAAAGTCAGTAGCCTTGAGCACTACTGAGGCCGAATACATTGTAGCATGTATGACCCGTTGTGAAGTCACTTGGTTGCGAAAGCTCTTCTGTGAGCTGTTCGAGCATGTGCTAGATGCTACCGTTATCCTTTGTGATAACCAGAGGGGGATTCATTTGTCATTGTTATAGAACTCTGTTTCACGATTGATAAGCATGTTGATGGTCAGTACCACTTTATCTCTGGGGATATGGCATAGCGAGGCGCCAGCTCACCAGCAGGAACGATGAGGTGTTTATGATATTCCCACACAGCCTGAAGGTCATGCCCACCTTCTCTGTATGAGATCCTAAATCAGAACTACCTTCATGATGGACCTGACGGTGATCTGGAGCTCAGGCTTTAGAGCTTCAAGAGCCTGTAAGCACTCATAATGCTTCTGCCCCACCCTTGTGATTATTGAGCTGGTTCGCCTCTCATTTATCTGTGCCCCGTATGCATCCTACCCATTGAGTTCAGGGCTCATGGGAAGTACCTCTCATTTGGCCAATGAGGTGGAAAAAGCTAGAGACTATTAGCAAAGACTGATGGACGCATCAGAGATTGCCGTACTCTCTATCTAGGATGGCACGGTCCAACCACTTGATCTGGGATCAAGGTTTGTGAGGTCTGGGACCTCTGGACGGATTATGTCAGTAGGGGGATGATGTCTTTGTGACTGACCCACTTCTGTTCTGAAATAAAGAAGCCAGCAAAGCAAGTTTCGACGGGATGACGCACGATGTTGATTGCACTAATAGATGGAGTTCTCCCTAGTTGAGAGGGAGTGTTAAATTTGGACAACTAGGTCCAAACTCCATGTTCTGATACTCAGATTAAGAAGCTAATATTTTTGTTGGATTCCTCTTTCTGAGAGATGTAAAATCCATATAAAATATGTCTTAATCCGATGAGCAGAACTTATATTTTTAATTTATTATTTTTAATAAATTATATGTGCAAGGTCGGCCAGTTTTGTAATGTAGGCTCGCATGCCCAACAGATGTGTCACACACCCTCATGATTGATATAAATACAGGAAAAGTTGAAGAGCATTTGATCATCAACACAACTCATCTTCTTCTCTTCTCATCAAATAGTACGAGCTACCTAAAGACAAGTTTCAGCCACACGTGTGAAGGACGAAGAGGACAAATTGTACGGCTGAGCTGAAGTACGGATTTTCTGCTGCTAGGGTTTCGCAGAAACTTTGACCAGCGTTGACTTTGGTCAACGCTAGGTCCAAACAAGCTGAAAACTTGTGGAAGGTTCGATTTATGAAGGCCGTACTACCTGGCACAAAAATCGAGGTCAAAGGGTTGACCGTTTTGCTGCTGCGTTGACTTTTAGCTTGCTGCCCCTGCGTTGACTTTTCAGGACAGCGTTGACTTTTGCAGAGTTGACTTGGGTTGACTTATCTTTTGGGTTGACTTATCTGGCTGTGGTTGGAGGGTTGTTGCACACATGCTTCTGGTCGTCGACCAAAGATATCTTTTGTTTGCTGAAGCCATCCCGTTGACCGCCGAAACGAATACACACATTTTTCCTGTTTCTGATTTGTCTTCTGTAAGATCTACTTATATGTTCTATCTGCATTTTGCTTAACTAATTGTATGATTGCTGAATGAAAAGTGAAATTGCTACTAGCATAGAACATCTACAAAACTTTACAAGATGTCTTTAACTTAGCAGTATCTGACCTCAGATGTGACTTTCGAGGAGCCAGGACTACCAATAGATTTATCAAATAAAGAACAGTGGAGTCGCCAAGGTGAGAGATACGCAACTCTTCAACTCTCTGTGCTCACCTGATTAGAGAGTGAATATAATTTGTCGAGGCCCAGGGAAACTGATATTCTTAAATTCGGTCCCCGGCAACGGCGCCAGAAAGATGTTGTCGACAATTATTGTCTACCCTAGAGACAGCCTAGAGTTGCCATAGACCAGTGCCTAGGACATCTTAGCATAGCAAGGAGCTCATAATATAGCTTGGGTTGTCAATCCAAAAGCTCTCTTACTATCTCTTGCAAAACAAGGAAATTAGTTTAAATGGAACCAAACTCTCTCAGAAGCTGATACAAAGATAAGAATAATGTAGGAACAGCATGCAAAACTACAATACAAAAGCATCAGATAGTTAACAGAAAACTTACTGCAAAGAGGGCCAGTTCAAATAATATGCCACAGAAATCAAATATCAAAAAGTGGATGCAGTGAAGAAACATGAAGAAGATACTAGTTAGCATGAGGCTGATACCCAGATACACAACAAAACCACATATGGGCTTATCCAACTAAGAATCCATACATGACAATGGCGTTTTAAAAGCACCCTCCTCAAGTAACTAATATAGTAGAAAATATGGATGAAATGAACATGGAACAATATATCATGACTAGGCCTATTTAAAGCGCTTGACTAATCCAAGTATGGGCACCAACTAGGATGAATCCTTACTTAAGACCAGTGAGCCACTCGCATTTTAGAACATGATACAAGAAGATAAATAGCATGAAATGAGATATTATACTAACACATAAGAAAAGATTACATACTGTGGGATACCAAAGACTAGAATCCTCATTACAGTTATAACTCCTCCTCACTGAAACCCTACGGGCTCTGAGCCTTCATACAGAAACTTTACAAGATGTATACAAAAGCCTTTCACTGCACAGTTTGCTGATAGAAATCTGGAACCCTCACAATGTCTTTTTTCCTCATTTTTATAAGAGAAACCGAAGGCTCTAGAGAGTGAGGTAGGTGATATACATTTAATGATCTTATTTAAAACAAATTTGAAAGAAAAACCCGCCTATGCTGTTTGGCGGTGCTGAAATGGTGCAAGTACTCTGCTACTACTTCATGAAATAAATGCTGAGGATGAAAATCTCCTCATGAACAAGACATAAAGAATAAAATATACACATGTTCTGTACTTGGCGAGAAGAGAAAAATCTGCTGCAATAAAACCTTGAGGTTGCTTGTTTTTGTGCATGGTACTCTTGGCCCTCTACCTTTGAATTAAAATACCAGATCTTTAATGTAGGGCATTTTATTTCTCGATCTTTCAATGATATTTCATGCGGCCCCATTAATGTTTTCGCCTACCCAAATCTGCCCTTTGATTTTCTCTAGAGGGTTCTACAATTGCAAATCATTGCTTTCTTTAATGGTGGTCACATCATAGCAGCTCCTGGATCTTTTCCCACCAATTTTACTCCTGAAACATGGTCCTGCTGTGCATTCTTGGCCTCTATAATGGGAGTGACGAATCATGATTCTTAGCCACGATAAACCTGCAAAAAAAAAAACTCGTTAAATAAAACCAATCACAAGGATGGTGGACATGGTGGGGTTAATGGAGATGGTGGTATAGGTCTGAGAGGATGATGAAACGATGCAGGGTGGCGAAAAACATAGGGGGACGATGATGGAGGTGGACGGGTTGACCAGGGAAAGACAATGGAATGTATATATGAATGAAACATATATATGCATGGCAGAGGATGAGACGGTGAACACGTGTAACACTGTCATGGTGGGAGGCTCGGTCAGCACGTGGTCAAGCGGATGATATGGGCCACACGATCATTGGATGAGATCGACGGTTTTAACACATCGGAGGACAATGAAATGGTGGGCCAGGGACACAATAGACGTGGGTTAAAACATGTGTAGCTCTGGAGGATAACCACCGTTGGATGGAGGACTTGAGATCTGATGGCTGACGATGATTCCGCTGCCCAACCTTTGACTGAACAATAATGCGCGAAATGGGAGGTTTCGGGAATCGTACATGAGGACACTTGTCATGCGATCTATAGAATCGCTGGCCCCACGGAGAATACTGCCCTCTCAGCAATGGTGGTGGGGAATGAAACCACCAGTTTGCACGTGCCGCGGCATGTGATCATCACGAAACCAACTCCTAGTCTGGTCGGGCTGGATTTATCTATTTCCGGCCTGTACGCGCCCGAAAACTTTAATGATAGGCTCCTTTCCATCTGGCGCTTGGTCTAGCACCTGAGTCGTATGGGGAACAAAACAAAGGGGCTGGAACTGCAGGGGCTAGGCCTGATAAATCTTATACTGCGATTTTTAGCCTTTGTACAGTGTATTTTTTGGGCGGAAAGGGTAATGACAAGTAGAATATGGAGGTTTTTGGCCATGACGGGGGATTTAAACAGATTTAAACGGATCTGCAAGTTAAAAACTTGAATGGAGGAGCTAATGACCACAAAATAAATGTAGGGGTTGATATGTACAACAGCTCGGATGAGAGCAAGGCTCTCAAAGCATAAAAAGGGGAAGAGGCTCCTCATTCTCTCATTCTATTACGCATCTCTGATTTCTGCCTTTTGACATTGAGCACACTTTTGCTGTTGAGCGAAGTCTGCAAGTGCTGTTTAGCACACCGGGTGTCTCTGAGTGGAGATCCCAACCTTAGCCCCGGGGGACTTCGAGTCCCTGCTCGGGTGAGGAGTTCTATCTATTGTTTTACAGGAGGGAGCCATAGCATCTTCAGCGACGATTACGCATTTGCTTGGACAGCGTAGTCCCCTGGAGGGATCACGCAATTTGTGGTAGAGGCAGTTTCGAGAGTGAGGACATGTTAGGGATTTCAGCCCGAGGATAATGTGAAGGGATTAGCCTCCTAAAGTTTGTGTAGGAGCTATCGAGGAGGATCGAAGAGATGGGGCAGAAGTTTACCGTAGACCAGAGACAGCGTGAAACCCCAAGGGGTTTTCACATCGGAGAAGGGTCCGACACTTCCCACCATTTGTAGGAGCAACTCACAGTGCAACAGGTTGTGTCACTTACTTCCTCACATTCCACGATGCCCACATTTCTGACTGCAGGCACTGGAACGGGAGCACCTCAGGAGTCGGTGCCGAAGTCGATTAATACGGGGGATTATTTTGCCGAATATCAGTCCTATGGGCGAGAGTTTGGTGAAGCTCTCACTTTCCATGATTTTTTTTAGCTCAAGAAGGACAATTGATCTTGTAACCAGAACAAAGGGGGTAGATACACACAGGATGGGGACATACAATGTATAGTGCGCAGGTTTTTCTTGCCAACATTTGACGGGTCCTCAAAATGTTCGGCAAAGGCTTGGGTGGAGAAGCTGGATATTTATTTCCACCTCAACCAGATGGCAGAGGGAGAGGCCATCAAGGTGGTAGCGCTGCACTTTGAGGGAGAGGCCCACGATTTGTAATATTCCCAATAATGGATTCTTCAGCAGATCATGCCTGAAAAACGCATTCTTCAGTTATGATGGCTTCAGCTATCATATAATATGTCTGAAAATGCTCAGCAACCAAAAGAAATAACAACAACAACCTTTACTCAGCTTTTAAGGGAAAAAAGGCGGGGAAAAGTGAGGATTTTGGCCCTAAAATGAGTGTATAAGGAAATCTGCGTAAAATGACGTCTCAAGGTTCTGGGATATGTTAGAATAGGTCAAGAGGGACTTCCATGTCGAATCTAAGCTCAAACAAAGGCGTTTTTCTAAGTTAAACAGTTCCTCCTTCCCGACTAGTCAATAAAAACCCTGATTTCCCAAGACTTTGAATATGCAGAAATTTGCTGAAGCAAGGGCAGCGTATTTTTTGAAGGAATATGATGTATAACACTATAAATAATCAGAGAATGAGTTTGAGAACAAGGCATAGGCTTTCAGCAAGGTTAAACAACAGTTTTATATAGAAAACCCTTCAAGATAGAGGTGCCGCAAGACAAAGATTGATCCAGAAACCCTTCAGCGTTTTCTCCAGGAGGCTGAAGCTTATATTTATTATATTACAGATCTGCAACAGATAAATACATGAAAACATAGATCTATAATGAGACAAAATGCCCAAAGGGCTCTTTATTACTTTCCCCTTGGGGATTTCGTAGCATTAATGTGGAATCTCTGGAAACGGGCACACTGATCTATGTGTATTGCTTATATTGTGATAGGTGAGGAGCCTCTCATTCTGGTGCTGTATGTGGATGACTTGGTCATTACAGGTGCAGAGAGACTCATAGAGCACTGCAAGAGAGATCTTGCGGCGGAGTTTGAGATGAAGGACATCGGCTTGATGCATTACTTTTTGGGTTTGGAGGTGGGGCAGGAGGAGGGGCATTTCTTCCTGGGACAGGGGAAGTATATTGTGGACATCCTTGGCAGATTCCACATGGAGGATTGTAGACCCATGTCGACACCGATGATCACCAACCGGAAGAAGCTTCATGCTTCGGATTCCGAGTTGGTGGATCCCACATTGTACAGACAGCTGATTGGTTCCTTGATGTATTTGGTCAACACTAGACCAGATATTTGTTTTGCAGTCAACACGATGAGTCAGCTTATGTGTGAGCCTAGGAAGGTTCACTGGGTGGCTGCAAAACACATTTTGCGATACTTGCAGGGGACAGTGGATTATGGTCTGGACTACAGTGTGGGGATGGAGGAGAGATTGGCAAGTTATACCGATTCTCGATTGGGCAAGAAGCTTCGAGCAGGAAGAGCACTTCAGTTGCTGGGCTGGCCCTGCGATTGTGTCATGTTCACCCACAAAGAATAAGAAAGATTTGTGTCGCCTAAGCAAGAGTCTATGGCACGGGCCTAGCTAGGTTGCATGCCATCTCGAAGTCAAGATGTTGTTTGGCTTATTTGGTCAGCCGTTGAGACCTTCAGTGATTTACTGTGATAATCAGAGTTGCATTAAACTCACTGAGAATCCAGTATTTCATGACAGGTCAAAGCATATCGGGATCAAATATCACTTCATCAGAGAGTATGTTCAGAAAGGAGCTGTGAAGCTTGAGTATATTCCCACTGATGAGCAGGTTGCAGATATTCTTACCAAAGCCTTACCACGGGGCAAGCATGTCTACTTCAGAGACAAGATGGGTGTGGTGAGGAACACCTTCCTCGGGAAGAGGGAGTGTTGAAATTTGGTACCGGAGGACAGGTGGTTCCCTAAGGCTTTGATCTTTGGCCTAGGGAAAAGTGTCCAAAAGAATTTAATTTTTTCTCCTAAAGTAACTTTATAAATTTTTATAAAGTTAAATCTAATTTAAAAGTGACTTAAGTGATAAAGTTACTAAAGTGACTTTATAAAGTTATAAAGTCAAATCTAATTTTAAAGTGACTTTATGTGATAAAGTTACTAAAGTTAAAGTGACTTTAAATAAAGTCAATATAAAATTAGAAAGGAAAAAGTGACTTTGGAAATAAAAGACTAAGTGGGTCTTTATTAAAGTGGGGTGAATTAAAAATGAAAAGTGAGATTTAAATGAGCATTTAATCTCAGCCCTAGATCTCAATCTATCTCAGCCATTGGATTTAGGGATTCCCCAAAAGTCACTTAGGGTTAAGTTAAAGGAGGAAAAGGAGGAAAAGGTCATTCATTCTTTCATGAGCAGATTGAGAGAAGGAGAGCAAGAGAGCAAGGGAGATTTCTGAGCAGTGAGGAGAAGGAGGCAGCAGCTTGGCACACATTCCAAGGCCATATTTCAGCAAGACCGTACAGCAGAGTTTGCACACAGTTCAAGGCAGATTTGGCACGATTTCCAAGGCAGAATCCGTACAGCAGCTTGTGGCACATTTTCCAAGGCAGTCGTACCATTTTCTGGGCACAGATTTCGAGGGAGAAGCTGCTGTTTTTTTGCTGCACGCTTTTCTAGACAGGCCGTACAGCCTGTAGCTGATTGCTGGCACAAAAATCGAGGCAGATTTCCGTACAGCAGCATTTAATACAGTTGCACGCATTCCAAGGAGGCCGTACAGCAGCATTTATTGCTGTTCTGCACGCAAAAAGAGGAGGCCGTACAGCAGAAATTAATGCTGTAATTTCTGGGCACGTTTTTCAAGGAAATACGCACAGCATTTATTGCTGGTTCAGTTTTACTGTCTGCACGTTTTCAGAGGCGGTGGTTAAGCACGGAAAGAGATAAGTTGTAAAAGTTTACTTGCTGATTTTTCTGAATATTTCTCTCACTGTAAAAAGCATTTTTCAGAAATAAGAAGGAGCTCTCAAACTGGTTTTCCCCAAGAGTTGTAGGGGGTTTTTCCAGGGTCACCTTGACCAAAAATCTTGAAGTTATGATGTGTTGAATATTTACATTTTATTCTACTTGTTATTTATTTCTGCATTCGACGTGCCGAAAAAATTTCAATTGTGTTTCGGCAAATTTATTTTCCGATTATTAAATGTATGGATATGGGAAAGGGCATTTAATTATTTTGGAGTAATAAAGTGGCAGAAAACCCGGGGTGGAAATAGAATTTTAGACGAAGTGATCTGATTTTTGAACAATGGTGCTTTCTTCAATATTTTCTCCTAGTCCTCTAAGAGAGTTAACCACTTCAGCTACTCGGAGGAAATATGATGCAATATCTTCTTCATCATTCATTTTCAGACTCTCGAATTGTCTTCTATAGGTTTGAAGTTTTGCCTTCTTGACTTTGGAGTCCCCATCATATAGAGAAACCAACTTATCCCATACTTCTTTGGCTAAGTCACAGTTCATGACTTTCGTAAATTCGAAATCAGTAATTCCACTAGTGATGGAATTTAAAGCTTTGGCATTAGCAATATAGGCTCTTCTTTCATCTTGATCAGTTGGAAGATTGGCGGGAGCTTTGTACCCATCCAGAACAGAGTGCCATACTTCAAGACCAAGAGACATTAGATAGTAGGACATCCTCTTTTTCCAAAAACCAAAATTTGTTCCATCAAAGATAGGTAGTTTCCCTGTTGCTTCCATGTTCTTCATTGTGCCTAAGAATCCTTCTTCCAGATGTTAGGCTGATCTTGAAGAAGCTGGCTCTGATACCAACTACTGCAAACACTGAGAGGGGGGTGAATCAATATTTTTTTTCAATTGTTAATTTTTGCCAGTTAGATTCTTCACAATTAAAAAACAGAGAGGTGTATAATAATGATATTATTAAGGATTAATAAGAACTTCAGTCCCTTTTCAAAATAATTGAGTACAATAGATGTGTGAAGGCACCAACCCTTCAATGAATCAGGCACCAACTTGGACTTTGATGAGGCTCCGACCTCTAGGGCTTCGACCCTATCTTGTCAAAGCACCAACCTTGTATTTAGGAGCTCCTACTCCAAGGACATCAATCCTTCAGTGTTCTTTAATAAAAAGAGTAATGTACTTACTTGAGTATCTCCAACAAGATTCTGCACTGTTCAATGCTTCAATTATCTTCAAAATTGTCCAATGTTCTTCAATCTTTAGGTCTCCACCATTGACTGCATATGTCCTCACAGTAAGCTTGATGATGCCACCATAGTCACTGAATCACTAAACCTTCAACGTGCTGAACTTAATGCTCTTCTTAGTGCTGTAGCTATCTCTTCCACAAGACTGTTCTTCACATGTCAAACCACAGTCACAAGTCCAAAGTAGTCCAATTTTTCCAAATGAGCCTTATTCTATCACCAGTCGGAGTGTCTGAGGTATCACTGCCTTATGATGAAGATTGTGTCTAGGTGGAAACTGTCCTTCACAAGCCTGAGACAGACCTTTACATACCCAACTCACAGAGTGTTGCAGATCCGAGGTCATTGAAGTGTATTGCAGTGAGAAGATAGCACTGGTTCAAGCCACGGGAAGTTAAATCCGAGCTGTTGTGTATGGGCACCGTGTTTCGAGCCACAAAATTCTGCACCAGTTCCAAGCTAATAGATCCGAGCTTCAGTAAGTTTTGGACAGGTCTGAGCCAAGATAAAGGCTGCTCCAATACGAGTTCACAGTTCCGACATTAAGCTTCAGGAGGCCTGCAACTTTTATGAGTCTTCGCAGAAATTTCAGTGTGGTTTAATGTGATCTTTAAGCCCAAACAAATTTCCTTGTTCTCTTTCTTGTGACCCTTCAAGTTCACGAGATGTGAACTGTTTTTGTTCTTCTCTCTGTATTAGATGACTGAATCGATGCTTAGAAATGGAGGTTCGAACATGTATTTATAGTGATTTGCTATGAAACTGAAGGGACATGACCATTTGAATTGAGGCCGACTTGTATGACTGAGGGTAGGTCGGCTTGCCGTAGAATATATATTTCTTACCTTAAAAATTCATTATCTCTTCAACTACAGGAAGTTTGGGGACAAATAAGGGCTCATTAGAACAGGAAAAATATACTCTACAAGATGGTATAGGACCCACGTGGATAGAATTCCTCCAAGTTGATAAAAACAATTTTTCTTTGTGACTGTCTTTAATTTTTGTGTGCAGGAGGTGAATAGGACAGCATGCTTTTTCCACTGCATGGCTTCTCCTTTATTTGGCTTATCAATCATAGGATCATAGTGTCATCATGTAGGACATTTATGTCAACATGATAGTACCCAGCAAGGTCATGAAGGTATCGCATCATGTATTCAATAATAGTGCAGTAATATGTCACAGTGCAGCATCATCTAGTCTTTCAACCTTCATCAAGTGTGTTCATTCATTCAACCTGTTGCCATCAATGACAACTTGGATTAACACTCTCCACCTTTCATATGACACATGTTTCTTAACTGGAACAATTGTCCATAGATGTTGACACGTCCTCCTCTTAGGACGACATGTTTCTGTATATCTTGACACATGCTCCACTTAAGTCGACATTTGTCTGAAGATCTCGATACATGCCCCTCTTAACTGGACACTTGTCCATAGATCTTGACACGTGGACACCCTAATTACAATAGGATTTTCCTAATAATCCTCCTGTTACTAACCTTAACATGACCTTAACGCATTATGATCCACATAAACAATGTTGATATTTTCCAACATTTTTCATGACCTACTAGTGTTTCCAAACTTGATGATTTCATTTCTGTTTTTGTTATTTTCAGCTCAGAATGAGAAACCTAGAACAACCCAGAAAGGGTGATGATAATTTGAGTCTTCCTAAGATTTCTTATTAATGTTTTTTGCTAATGTTTCTATGATTTCAGATCTGAAATTCCTGAGCTAGTTTAAATGAGCAAGAAAAGTAATTTTGTGAAGAATGGAAACCGCTTGGATTCTCAGATAGTGTTGGTGATTTTGGTAGATTTTTGTTTTGCAGGAAAAATGCTACTCCCTTGGATAAAAAGATAGTTTACCATACCCATTACTCAGAAGGAATTTTGCTCTTCCATTAAAGTCAATTATTAAAGACTTAAGAAGAGAATGTCAGAATTTTAATAGTCCGTAAGTCACAGAAAACTTATACAATCAGTAGAAAAAAACAATTGTAGCCAATAGCCATTGCAAGGGAAACTGTCTCACCTTGCAGCTCTGAGTCGGACTTTCACAAAGTTGGGATCTATGTCCATAGCCTGCATGCAGTCTGAAAGTGCATCTCTGAATCTACCAACAGCCATCCGAGTGGCTGCACGGTTGCTATAGCATAGCACTGATGCCCTGATATGGCTTTCTGACTTCTCACTTGGCAAGATGCAGCTTATCCCTTGAGTATAATATTCTTCAGCTTTAGAAAAATCTCCTTCTGCATATGCTTGATTCCCCCTGTTTGAATGATCAGAGTATACATAATTTTGCCAAATTTTCTAGAAACCAGAAAGAAGATGCTTTAATCCATGCCATTATGAAAACACTTTTAGAATCTTGAATGCCATTCAATTATGGTAAGGCAGAGTATGTTGAGGAAATTCCTTTAAATGTACCAAATATGCAAATTCGATAAAAATAGCAGACTAATGTAATCTCATTTCACTGTAGTGAAGGAAAGAAGAACGTTTGTACATCAAGGCTAGCAAAACTAAAAGCAAAAAAACAATAACCCATTTTCATATATACACAATAGCAAAGCCGTATACCTAAGCCGCCAACTTTCACAAGCCTCCTCTGACTCTGCACTTTTTACAGCCATAGGAAGAGCTGGTAGTTCACTTTGTGCACTCTGCTTAGGCAATACCGAGATTGACTGCGGAACTGAGGATGAATCTAAGAATCTGTCATAAGCACCAATATGTATTATGTCTTTCTCAATTGTCTGTTCATTGGATAGATTTCCTTTTGAACCTGATGCATACCCTTGTGATGCATCAGTTTGAAAAACAAATGGTTGTGAAGCAAAAAGGGATGATTTGAATGTCCCATCAGAAGCTCTGTATTTTGCATTCCCTTCCACTCTTGGATGATAATATTTTTTTGCAGCTCCTGATGCCGAAGAACTTTGCCTGGAAGATGACCTAGAGGCAAGGCGACTTCTATGATTTCTTCCACTCACTCTAGCAGCGTTACTACCATTAATGCTATTATCACATTTATCAGTCTTCACCTTCTCGGGTGAAAAATTTAACAAATCATTTTCAGAAGTTGGATTAGGCATGTGCTTGTCAAAGGATGAGTTTTTCCATATATTGCTTGTAGCAGGAATACCACATTCTCCTTCATCTTTACCAGTCCATCTGTGCTGTTGCTCTCCTCCAATGGGCAACTCTGTGTTGTAGAAATTGTCAGCATTTATTAGTTGATCACCATCTGTTTGCAAGTTTTTATCTGCGGCCCATGGCTCTTTGCTCTCGGTCTCTTTGTCATATGGAGACAAGTTGTATTGCTTTAGATATCCAGGCTGAAAAGGACTATCCCGGAGAACAGCAAACTTTTCTAAGTCTGGCATACTATCGTAGTTAACAGAAGCATTTTCAGTTGCCCTTTCCATGCACCGAGAAGTATCACTCAACTTCCTCCCAGTATGATAGGCTCGATACGGAATGGAATCGATGTTAGAACCTTGCACATTTTTTATCTCTTTTTTCTTCCTAGTATGAAGACCCTTACTTGCTCCCTTATCTGCTCCAAATTGAAACATATGATTCCCGGTTGAAGATGACCTATCTACAGAACGCAATAACTCGCCTCTTCTTGATGTCGAATCATCGCATGAAGTGGTCCTATTAATTCCTTCATTGCTATGCATTTCATCAGTTGCAGCTTGGTTATCTATGCCTTCATCAGCTGCCCCGTAAAAGGCAGGGGATGTGGCATGGCTAGACTCACAGGAGATAGACTGTCCAACAAAAGAAATCGTTTTTACTGTGTCCTTCTCTCTGCTCTCCGAATCCACCCTTACCCTTCCTACTGCATTCGATTCAAAAGCAGAAGGAATTTGTCTGATATCTAATGACTCCCTAATACCTGTACTTCTGTGCCCAGAAATAGGTCTTCCAGTAGCAACTAAATCTTCAGACGCAAGATCGCCACTGTTTTTCAAGCCACATGATGAATAAATGGCGGGTATAAATCCTTGATCAATATTATCAGTCCGAAACTCTTTTGCATTTTCAGCAGTAACACTGGACGTCGAGTCAGATAAACCGAGGGCAATGGTCTTCTGCTCACTATTGCTTTCATGAGAAAATGAATGAAAATTTCCCACCGTTTCCTTGTGGTTGAGCGTCTCTTCTCTCCCTCGAAGTCCACCGACCAAACCAGTGGAATTTGCCTCGCCGTTTCCCACGCCTGAGGCAATATCAGTGAATCCAGTGCTACAGAAATGCTTACCACCCACAACATCATCATCGCTACTATCATCATACTTGTCGGTTCTATTAATATTTTCATCTGCAGAGGTTTGTCTATGTAAAGGTCCCCAGTTCTGAAAAAGATGCACCAAATCATCGTCATTCTTTGATTTTTTTAAATGATCAACGAAGAATTTATCAGAGCCTTTGAGTTGATGATCCACCGAATGAAATGGATAACTGGAGGGTCGATCTTGAGCTGACAATGAGACTTTGCCTGATCTTTTTACGCTCTTCACAGCCCTAGCCTTCGCACTCTTAATTTTGTCATTATTGTGTTTGTTTACAGCACCCATTGAATCGAACAAGAAGGCATCAAAGGAAGAAATGCGGCTGCGGCCACTGTTTTCTGAGGGAGCCGCCGACTCATATAAAGGACTGCATTTTGTACCATATAAAGTTGAAGAAAATGCAAATTCATTAGTACCGATTGTTGGAGATTTCAATGATGCTGATGATGAAAGAAATGAAGATTGGGCGCCGAGGATCCGATTGCCAGCGCCGAATTCGAATCTGGGGTTGTTCCAGTTCCTGCTCCCGTGCGAAGGTGCAGGCGAAGGCGGTGGCGATGACGCTGGGGGTGTCTGAAACCTTGATCTGCTGTTCTTGGCAGAATCCATGGAATTCAATTGCAGGCCGGAGAAATGTGGAAAACGAGAAACCGTCCTTCTGGAGTAGTTCTGTAGACGTGATATGTAACAGACGGATGAATGCAAGTTGGTAAAGTATGTCTTTAATTCAAACGAGTGAAAAAATGAATAAATAAGAAAAAAGAAAAAAAAAATAAAGTGAAGTTGTAAGAATATGTCTTTGGAATGAATGATAGAGAGGTAAAAGACATTTTAATATACGGATTCTTTGCTTGGAACTTTGAGGTGATAATTATTTTATAAATAGATATTTATAATTAGTTTGATTACATTTTTTATTTTATTGTTTGATATTCATAATTTTTTTCTATTTTAATTTGTTATCAATAAGAAAAATATACATATATAACTAGTTTTAAGCAAAATTTTGTCAAAAATTAGTAAAGGTTATAAGTTTATGTGAATGGTATATTTAATAAATTTATTTAAATATATTAATTTATTTTAGTTAATATTATATTTAATAAATTTATTTAAATATATCTTTTTCATATTTTCAAGTTTTTAAATGAGAATTTGATGTTAATAAAGTTTGTATGTTTTAATTTAATTTAATGACTTACTCTATGTGGTTTATTTTGAAAAATGATATTTAATATGTTGTGTTGTGAAAAATAAGGTAGTAAGTTAAACGAGTTTTATTGTGGAGAAAATTCCACAATTAAGTGCACTTGAGCTAAAGGAGTCTTGGGATGAGTGACCTCTAGGGAAGCCCTGATTATTGGGTGCAAACCCCAAAGGTGATGATTCATGATAAGCAATTTATTTATCTAGTATCAATCTTACTTCTTCACCCTTGTAAGCATCACCAGATGCAATGGGTGCTTGTGAAATATTTAAGATAAAGAGTTGATCACCTGATGCAATGAGTGTTATGTGGACTATTCAAAATCATGAGAAATTTGTTCATTTGAGACTAACACTAGTTAGTTTAATGAATTACTATACACGTTTAATCACATGGATATGTTCATATTTTAATGACTTACTTCAAGAAGTTAATCTTGAAATGATATATAACCTTAGTGGGCTTGATTTGTGGGGAAAACTCTATAGTTAAATGTATTTAAGCCAGAGGAGTCTTTGGATGGATGACCTCTTGGGAAGTCCTAGTTATCAAGCGCAAGGATGCTATGTGATTTATTTCACTAGTATCAATCCCTCTTCTTCACGCTTATGAGCATCTTTTGAAGCAATGAGTGTTATGTGTATTCATAATCATGAGAAATTTTGTCAGTTGAAACTAATACTCATAGATATAGTCATAATTTCCTGGGTTAGTCTACATAGTTAATCCTAAAAATGATGTCTAAAAAGCCCATACATATATTGAAAATATATTAATATAATGACATATTTATATATTAAAATTTTCCTCGTATTATTATTTTATTATTTATTCCTTTTATTGGTTACATATTTATATAAACTATTTATCTTTTTAGGAAATTAAAATTATTATGGTACAATATTTTATTTTAAAGATATTATTATTATAATAATTGCAATTATAAACAAAGTAGATATGCCCCATAAGGTATGATATTAAAATCCTTGTCAATGTCAATGCTTTAAGTATGCAACTATTATAGTATGGAACTAAATGTCCCATAAGTATGATATTAAAACCCTAAGTCAATGTCAATACCTTAAGTAAGCAACTATTATACTATGGGACTTAATTCAAAGAATATTTTATTATTGTAAAAAGGTTTATAATTATTAATATTGCAATAATAATAATAATAAATTAGAGATGTGTTACACGTTATTATATTAAATTTGATATCAATAATAAATTAGAGATGTCTTACAAGTTATTATATAAAAATTGTTGATAATGTTAATATTCAAATAAGGGAGAATGTTTTTACATCAACCCGAAGAGAATCTAGAGAATTCACAATGTAATTGTAAAAGGAATCATAAATTGATTAATTATATTACTAGATGAGTCGTGTTGATGAGATGTGCACCTACGAACTTGTCTAAGTATACATGCATAGATTTAATGTTGTATCAAAATGTGCATAGAAACATAAGGATCATAATTGTGAGATAAACATTTTAATGAACTAACTTTGTATAATTAAAGTGGCAAAATAATATGTGTCATAGACATTTTTTTTTGTAATATCCGATCCATTGATTTCTATTAATTAGCTATTGCCCCTAAAAGGTGCAAAGGAATATTGAAGGAATCACGACATCAGCATGCATCAGTGAGAGTTCCAGGAAGAGATTAGCATGTTGGGAAATTTTTTCCATCGAAATCTTATTGCACTCCTTGGGTATTGCACTGGGAACAATAAAAGGTTTATCATATATGAATTCATGCATCAGAGCACATTAAACGAACACCTTTTCCATTGGGATAAGAATAGGATCAAGCCTCTCAGTTTGTATAGTCGGATGCTTATTGCTTTGGATGTAGTTCATGGGATGCAGTACTTACACAACCTGGCATACTAAATTTTCATTCACAGGGACTTGAAGCCTTCAAATATTCTTCTATGTGACAAGCTGTAAGAAAAAAAGAGTCGTAGATGTCCAAGAGTTTGGTCCTGCAAGAAGAAGAAACTCTTTTCTAGCTTCTAATGGGAATCAACGTATTGGGTCTTCACATACTCATAGGTCATCACCACAAGTTAAAAAAACCACCAAGGGGAATGGTGTTCATTCCCCAAGAGATTCCATTGAAAAGCTAAAGCAGATGGAGTGTTGAAGGTGATGGACTACATGGCATCACCCTAGATGAACTAGTTTTTATTTGGTTCTTTTACAAATGATTTTAGTCACTAGGAAAGTTGGACATTTGGAAAGAGCTTTAGGATTGTTAATGGTTGAGGTGCAATGCAGATCCTCAACTTCAGTAGTGCCATGCAGGTTCTTGAGTTCATGGATGCCATACAATCTATTGGTAGTTTTTAGGCATGCTATACACCTTTGTAAATACATATTACATTTCTAAATTTAGATCATATCTTGGCTTGTTTTCAGATTTCCAGTGTTTAGTGTCTGCTTGGATAGAGTTCTACTGAATATTTCTAGGCTTAAATGGTCAAACGGTCAATTTGATCTTTCTGTATCCATCTACGAGATATGCATTTTTAATAAGGCTCAGAATCATTGTATTTTATATATCTAGTGATTTATGTAATTCTGTTGGTCTTTTGTTATGCTTATAGTTGAATCATTTATATTATCTACATTTAAAAAAAAAGTCTCTCAGGTTGTAAAGTGATATTTTATAATACAAATAGCTTTCTAAAATAAGATCTGTAAAAAAAAAAAGTGAACAGTTCCACATGACATATGACATTATGGAACCACCAAAAGTTTCCTTATCTGAGCATTTTTCATTTCTGAAACCAATGATGACTCTGTTGCTCTCGACACTTATGTAACAAGACAACCTTGTCCTCCTCCAACTATTATAAGTGGCATGGAATCTTGACCATTTGTTGTCCACATGGGAAAAAGCTACATATAATATCTCAAGTTTGAACGATCCCCCAATGCCATAATCACTTACAAATTGACATTTCTTTGAATCTTACAGTTTTTAACGATTACACAAGAAAACCCTAGGAGGCTATGCAGTAGAGATGGGAGCCAACTGGGTAGAGGGCATTGGAAAGAAACACATGAACCCCATATGGTTTATAGCTCATAAATACAAATGCCATACTTTCTATTATGACTGGCCCAAACTCAGTTACAATATATATCATCAAGAGTAAGCAACCTCTAATGATAATCAACATTTTCTTATGCCAATATCTGTCATTTACTCTGTTTATGTAAAATATTTTTGTTTTATAGAGGAAGTATTTTGCCACAGTCAGAGGTAGCACAATCATATGGTTTGGAAACAACATCATCTGAATTCAGTTCAAGTCTCCCTAAATCGTTTCACAAGAGTGGCAAAGAAGATATTTCGATTTTGGCGTGTCAACGGGCATTTGGACAGTAGGTCGATTAGAAAATCCCTCTGTATATTTTAATTGTTCACATAATCATAAAATGATAACCTGTAACCTTATAATGTAAAACTTCGAATACTTTTTGTTTAAATTCTCTTACTAATTAAAAGAGAAAGGCACCTGTGAGTATGTTTAACCATATTTTTAAAGGGTTGGGGTTCACAAAATCTAGTTTATTTCGAATAGAGAAATAATTTTGTAACTGTTAGAATATTAGAAACTCATTTATTCAACTGATTTTGTTTTAACCGTTGATTAGTTAGGTTGAGAAGGGAGAATAAAAGGGGAGAAAAAATCTCATTATGGGTTCCGAGTTTTGGACCTCTGGATGATTGCAATTTTGTACTGAATTTTCTGAAATTTAATGAAAGAAGATCAAGTTTCTTGCACTTGTTGATGTTGATGCGTTTTTCTAGTTTCATCATGTGTTTATTCTTCTGTGAATGAAGTGAAGTAATGTAGCTGCGGGTCTCTTTTTACATTTGTAAGTAAGAGTTAAACGTCCTTAATGTGCGCTCCTTCACTCAAACTATTCAATCTACATAAAGTTCCTTCTGAGATTTAAAGTGATAGATTATATTATGCAGCATATCATTTTGATTTTCCTTTCCAATTTCTTCCTTCCATTTCAATTAATATCAGCAGATAATGGCATTGTGAAGACTTTCATTATATCAGATTATTGAGGGTTATAACTAACTAATTTCCAAAGGTGTTGAACAAATACCATCTGATATCCTAATTTTGTGACATACATTTATAAATTTCTTGAGCACTGATTCCTTACCATAGCCAAGGGATTGTTTCTTGAGATACAACATTTTTTGGCGCCATTGCCGGTGAGCGAAGAAGTGAAGTTCATTTCCCTGGGTTTTCTTTCTATTTCCTCTTGTTGCTCAGTGAGGAGGAAATATTCGGCTGTGTTTATTCTTTTTCAGAATTTTGGCTTTTGAAAGGCCTCACACGAGGTCAAATACCTCGCAGCAGAAAGTCCCTACTTTGTCAGATCTAGAAAAATTGGTTTCTAAAAAGGCTCAGAAACCAAAAACCGCTTTGACGCCTAATCCTACATTGTCTGCTCTTAGCAGCAGGTCTCATAATCCCTTATTCTTGATGGTGAACAAGATTTAGATATAAAATTTGGTTGTTTATTATTCACCTAGCGACTCCACTGATGAAGGTTTCATTAGATGAATAATTTTGCTGGCAAGAAAATGAGAAAGCATCGTGGAAAAAACATGTATCAGAGTTTCAGTTTTTTAAAGGAGGTTCTATTTTTTACTATCAGTTTAGTGGTCTATTTTCCCTTCTATATCAAGAATATTGTTTCCTGCTTTATATTCTCAAAAGATTGTAAAGCCCAAAAAGTACATTCTTTATTGGAAAAAAGATGATTTTTCTTTTGCTTGTATTATTGATCTTGACACAACTTTATCTCCTAAATATGAGAGGAGAGATGATTGTTGCATTACAATTCCTAAAGATAATCAGTCACAGTCTGGGAATAAAGGTGATGATTCATCATCTATGGGTGATAATATTCTGCCTCACAAGCAATTGACTGTTTTTCAGCTCAAAAACAAAGAAATCTTTAAACCCCTGAAGCTGCCCACAATTCTTCATCAGTAACCTTCAAAAGGATTCAAATTTTTGCCAAGTTTCTCTGGAGAGGAGGAGGATATTTCAGTTGAGCAACATATCTTAGAATTTGAGTACTTTCTGGACAAATTTCAAATTATTTATGAAGACGTGGCTTTAAGGATGTTTTGTCATTCATTAAAGCAGGGTGCTCAACAATGGTTCCAGTGTTTGGAAGCAGGTTCAATTAGTTCATGGCAAGGTTTTCAAGATATCTTTCTTAGATATTGGGGCAAGCGTAAGTCATATGAAAAACACCTTTTGGAATTATATTCTATCCATAGGAAGAGCAATGAATCAATCACTAAGTTTAATAGGAGGTTTCAAAAAATTTATTTCAGCATGCCAAAAGAAATTCGACCTCCTGAAGCAGCAACTATGGTTTACTATTTGAGGGCTCTTTCTATTGTCTTGGCTTTTTATCTCAAGGAGAGAAAGCCTTGCACTCTGAATCTGATGTTTCTTTATGCACAAGAAGTCGAAGATAATGTGTGGGCTTGTAGAAATTTTTCATGTCATGTTGAAAGAACAAGTTTTGTTGAAGACAAGAGGGCTTGTCAAGAAAACGTTGGAATTGCTTTACAAGAGAATGCAAATTCAGAGGTGAAAAAAGATTTTCAAAAGGTGTCAGAGAACTCTTGTATTGTTGAAACACAAGAATCTAAGAATTTTGAAGATTCTGTTCAAAAATTCGTTGCAACAACTGAACTACACGATGAAAGCCTGGAAGATCATTACAATTTTCATAATTTTAATGATTTTGTGAATAGAGGGGAAACTAGTGGAGCTTCTAAGGTATGTTTGCAGGAGGAGGAAGATTATTGTCAAGAATTGGCATTATACGAAGAACATCAGCATTATGGGGAACAAACCTTGGATTTCTCTTTTCAGCCTAAATGCCTACCTACTGAAAATGGCACTCAAGTTCCTCGCACACAATTCCAAATTGAGGAGTCAAACATTGAAGGAAGTTGCCTTGTTCAAAGAAGTCTACATTAACAAAATGTTCAAGAAAAGGAGGCAGCTGAAATTTTGTCTCATCAGTTGTATGATCCAGTGGCTGAGTATATGACAAATTTCTTTGATCAGAAACAAGATTTTATGCAAGGGTATGTACAAAGTTTTGTATATGAAAAATTTTCATGGTACATTCATGTTTTTATTTTAAATTTCAGCAATATGAAGGTGCTAAATCTAACACGCAGATGTTGGGTTGGTGTCATTGGAAGGTTGAATTCACCTGATTAAGCTCAGCCATATATATATATATATATATATATATATATATATATATATATATATATATATGAGTTGTACATAAATAAGCTCAGAATTTGAGCATTTTCAGTTGCAGTATTGCTAGTTTGGTACTTTTAGTTTAAAGAATAAAAAAAGAAGTTCAAATTGCAGCCAATTTTGGGGAGATTTCATACTGGGATCAACTTCCATTTGATTTGACTCCATGCCCAACTAAGGCCACTGATCTAAAATTTCTTAGCGCTTTGCTACCAAAGCATTGTCCCCAGATGGAGCTAGATTTTGTAGCTCATTTTTCAGCTAAAATAACCTTGCAAAGGGAGGCCTATTCTATGATATTATAATTGAGGAGAAGGACAAGAAAGAGAAGCATATCGAGCTATTATTTGAACTGACTGAACTTAGACAGCCTTTTGCAAGTTTGTAGATGGAAACAACTGACATAACATTTATTAATGGAATAAGTTATGTTGAACCATGGTCAGAGATTGTGAATGGTGTAGACTCTGGATTTTGTTGCATTAATGGTAATCAAAATATGAAAACGATGGAAATTTTATAAAGCCCATATGAGTGTCGTAAAGTTGTGAGCCACGTATCTGCTATGCATTTAAACTGTTTTCAAATACAAACTCTTAGCTTCATCGACTTGTATATCGTGGCAAGTCATGTAATTTTAACAAGTTTTGTCATGTTGATGTTTGCCTAACTTTTTTGAACAAAATGGATGGCTATTCAACAAAGGAAGTACAAAAAAATTTGTGAAAATAAGAGAGAAAACAAAGGTTTTTTTTAGAAATGAGGCACGAAGTAAAAAATGGGATTAATTTGATTAATTATACTGATTTGGGACCTTTTCCAGATCGATGCCAGGCAGAGATTTTCTTCCTTGGAGGAGAATTTTGTAGAAATTAAAGTAAAAGTGTTTGTATGGATGTGAATTCCTCTTATGAAGTAGCAGCAACAACAAGCAATGGTTTTGATCAGCCTAGTCTACCAACAATTTCTCCCAGTGGTAATGTAACACATCCTGGTGTGGTTGGGAGAGGTGTTAAATGTCCAACATCAAAATTTCAGTCGAGAGCAGAAAATTACTTGCACAAAAAAATAGACATTCCGAGGTCATGATTTTTGATTTCATATTGCAGGAAAACAAAGAGAAATTTTAAAATTCCGTGATCTGGGTTTTGTTCAGGGAGACCCCAATTGAATTTATCATAGTAATTGTCCAAAAATTCAAAGCATTTTAAGAGATTTCACCAATTCTTCAAAGGCCAGTTTTTCCAAACCTGCAAAACTGGGTTTGACTCATTCTATTGGAATTCGATTTGCATGATAATCAAGTTTCTTAATAGAACATGAATTGAAAACGTTGTTTCTAATGAAAATCGGTGCATCAAAGGTTTGCGGAAGCACGAAAGGAAGGAAATTTATCACAACGGGTGGTCCCGCAAAGCAGTTTTTCTCAAATTGTTCATCGAAAATTCAACGGTTGATATTCATTACGGCACCACCCTCATCATTTCCATAAACTGCTAGAGGTGGTCCCATAGGTGGTTTTGGGTTTTGAGAAACCACTGATTTTTTATATCATAAATTGAATACAAATAAAGAGACCCAAATATATGTATTATCCACCTCAACATTAGTACCATATGAAAAATGTAAAACTTCGAATACTTTTTGTTTAATTTCTCTTATTAATTAAAAGAGAAAGGCACCCGTGAGTATGTTTAACCATATTTGTAAAGGGTTGGGGTTCACAAAATCTAGTTTATTTCGAATAGAGAAATAATTTTGTAACTGTTATTCAACTGATTTTGTTTTAATAGTTAATTAGTTAGGTTGAGAAGGAAGAATAAAAGGGGAGAAAAAATCTCATTATGGGTTCCGAGTTTTGGACCTCTGGATGACTGCAATTTTGTACTGAATTTTTTGAAAATTAATGAAAGAAGATCAAATTTCTTGCACCTGTTGATGTTGATGCGTTTTTCTAGTTTCATCATGTGTTTATTATTATGTGAATGAAGTGAATTAATGTAGTTGCGGGTCTCTTTTTACATTTGTAAGTAAGAGTTAAACGTCCTTAATGTGCTCCTTCACTCCAACTATTTAGTCTACATAAAGTTCTTTCTGAGATTTAAAGTGATAGATTCTTTTATTCAGCATATCATTTTGATTTTCCTTTCAAATTTGTTCCTTCCATTTCAATTAATATCAACAAATAATGGCATTGTGAAGACTTTAATTATATCAGATTATTGAGGGTTATAAATAACTAATTTCCAAAGGTGCTGAACAAAGACCATCTGATATCCTAATTTTGTGACATACATTTATAAATTTCTTGAGCACTGATTCCTTACCATAGCCAAGGGATTTTTTCTTGAGATACAACACAAAGGATGGGCACTTTCATTAGCCACTCTCGTTGGAATTCCATGGTAGAGAGTGTGAACAGAGGGTTTGAACCCTTTACCTTGGAAGACTTGTCTAGGAGGCAGTGGCAACCCAACAGGGTCCCTTCCAACAATTCGGTAGCCATAAGAATATGAAAACCTATTTGAAGAAGCAACAACTGGCACAGGAAATTTGGCCTCGCTCACCGGTACGAGCACAAAAATATATGCACATGTGAACTTGGTAGCAAATTCAAACTTCGTTTCCAAAGCTCAATCATAAATTCCGTTGAGCTATGACAAACGTCATTTTAAAGATTTGGAATGCAGCCACACAATGCAATTCCAAGTTTTTCGAATTTGTATTTATATTTAGGTGGGATATTGTACACAAGGTTTGGTATGTTTTTTTGTTTTGAGTTGAGCAAAGTGATCTCGAATTTTTGAAGCAATGGCATCCTTTTGAAATGGCCATAAGGAATCCTCTCACTCAGGTGACAATAGTAGCAGCTACTCTGATTCATATGGGCAGAGATTCCACGCAAATGTAAACCCTTTCGAACGCCAACACTCTTCCTCTACCATTGTGTCCTCGTCCGTGATCTGAAATGGGTGGATAACTTGTTATTATTTTCAAGCACCTCTCACTCAGTTAAACGAATTAAGATCTAGCTTATACTTGATTATGCAGAATTGAATACTTGAAACAGGCATATGTGTTTTTAAACTGTTTTAATGCTTTAAGTGTGAGGAATTAAACATATTTTTTTGCTGACATTAAGCATGTACAACAACCATAAAGTGCATCAAATAAAAATCAACACATAACAACAAATTTAATAAAGGAGTTCACCCAAATATCGTGGGCTATGTCTCCTTGAGCCTTTGTCAACTGACTTGGCTCTTTGGGATTACGATGGAAAATTTATTTTACAAGTTACTAACTCAACTCCAATGGTTATTTGTATTGTACCATTAGGTTTATAATACCATCATACCCTTGGAATGGTTGTTATCTCTCTGAAGATAGACCTTGGTTCCCTTAGACTTGACCTCTTCTGTCGGCACCCTTAAGCTTCCCTGAGCTTCTATGTGACACTAAATCCTTAAGAAATCCTTTTATATCCCTGAAACCTCACCTACTGTCTCCAACACATATTAGACACCCAAAACATACTTTTCATTTTCTTCAAATGAGCACTGGCTTCCCAATCTAGGCCTCCATCCACTGTTGGCCCTAGGCTGCCCGAAACTTTCCTGTGGATTCTCGACCTTCAGAAGTCTCCAAATGGATCTGAAAATCCCCTCAATGGATTCATAATGTCCAAAATAGTCAGAATAGACTATTCACTTACTGAAATTGGGCTCTGGCTCTGGTTACGCCTCCAACACTTGGTGGCACCCCTTGGTTCTAGGTTCACCGAAAACTTCTATGAAGCATCTCAATCTTCAGAAGTCTTCAAAAGCTTTTGCAAATCCTTCCATTGGATTCAAAAGGCTCAAAATATTCAGAATAGACTATTTTTTTGCTGAGAATGGATACTGGTTGCTCTGGATAGGCCTCATTCTCTTGTTGGCCCCTAGTGGCCCTTGGAACTTCTCTGAAGCATCTTGGCCTTCAAAAGTCCTCTGTTGGATTTTCAAACCTCACCATCAGATCCATAATTTCCGCAACATCCAAAAATGACTATTTTTTTCCTGAGTAAGGCCTCTAGCTGCCCTAGCTAGGCCTCATTCTACTGCTGGCCCTTGGTGGCCCTAGTGTCCCCTAGTTCTTCTTTGAAGAAAAATATCACTCATAAGTTCTCTGATGCAACCCTCACCAATGAGTCTGGAATGTCCAAGAAAGTCTAAATTGACTATTCACACTCCCATAATGGTCGAATAATGAGTGAGTTATCTCCAAAAACAACTTTGCCCAGTTTCAACTAGGAAAGCTCCAATAATTGTGGAGAACTTCAGTTTAACTGAAGTCAAAATAACTCTCTGCTAGAAATGGCACGTTTTTCCAACTGTCCGCCAGGATAACCGTGACAATAAATATCTACATTTTGAGTGGCCACATGCCAACTCCAAACTGCTTGTTAACATAACTTTCGACAGAACCTGCGTTATTAACTGTGGTTGGAGGTTTAACTGCGGGTTTAAACTTTGGAGTTAGCATAAGCTGTAACTGTCGGAGCTAACGGTAACAACCGTTGCATGTGAAAAAATCCATAAAATTTGGCAGTATAGCAGGTTGTTAACATAACGTCGGGGGTTTAGCCCTTGGGTACAGGCTAAGGCCATATGGGGAGGGGCTAGCCCCTCCAACCCCAAAATACAAACATGTTAAACCGTAAGTATAAGCCGTGAACTAATATGGTTAAGAACCAAACCATAGGGGAGATGGTAAGGCATGCATGCGCTCAGCGGTAGGTCGCACGGTCGATCCCGGCAGAGTCCCAAAAATTTTATTACATAGTTCAAGAGCCATGTGGCGGCCTCAAGGCTGGCCACGTGGCACCTCCTGATTGGCTCATTAAAACTTCACCAATAAAAATTGTGACACTTGTCAACCTGTAATTCACTCGAAATGAATATTTTGACGAATATTCTAGGAATATTCTTTTTGCTGACTGTACCATTGACCAGTCAACCCTGGTCAAATGCCAAAATTTGGAGTTTACTGGACTTTTCAAAAAGCGATAACTTCTTCATACAGTGTCAATTTTTCGGATCATTCATGGTGCCAGAATTAGGAAGACGAGATCTATCCGGTCGCTCAGGTTCGACACACTTTCGAACACTTTGAAATTTGAGCTATCACTTAGGTCCTTGATCCAAATCTGATCAGTCCGACTCCGAGAAGGAGGAGGTGAGTACCAACGCAGCACCAGAGAAGCACACAACTATGCCTTTGCTGAAAAACGGTGTCAGATTCTCCAGAAAAATGGAAGGCTTGGATTGGCTGGGATGAATAATGTTTTCCTAGCCAATTTCATAGCACCTTCGGTGTAATTGGAAAAAAACAAAAATACATATGATATTTTTTAAAGCATGGTGTTGGAATAGTCAACAAACCAAGATGTGACCATCAAAAAATACTAAGAAACAACCATGCTATAAAATTATGTTTTGGTGGTGGTTATAGTACAAACACAAAGACAATGAGACTATGAAAAGAAACAAAAACAACTTGGTCACTAGTTACGTTGACCATACATAGACCATGAGTACCCAACAAAAACACAATATAAGTATCTACTATAGAACTATAAAACATGAAAGTAACCTCTCACATGATAAGAACTGATAGTAATTCAATCATCTAGTATAATCACCGTACGGTTTGGAGAAGAAGTTGCACGTGCAATGTTGATAGGAGGAACATTTATCACTGCTTCTTCGTTCTATAATGTCGTAGAGTGAGTGTCTAAATATGAGAGAATAAACTGTTCAATTTGTTTAAGCAAACAACAATGTCATCCATATCATAACGTAGATCCCTCAATATCCTTTTTAACTCTTCCTAACCTGCAAAGTGTTTGAAGTTATCAACTTGTTTATCTTGAAGTACCATGTGGAGCAAGGTTTGCATCTGCCTGTGTGTTGAAATGGAGTGCAATTTTCTCTTTCAAAAATTGTTTGAGTCTAGTACCCATTTTGTTTTATCAAAACCAACTTCAGAGTAAAAAAAATATATTCATTCCCCAAATTCTTTGGCCTCGAGGGTGTGGATACACACTTCCATGGGAGCAGTGTCGAAAAAAATCACTATCGATTCACAACCAAAGAGACATTGTTACGTGGAGGAGGATGCCCTAGTCTACTATCCCTTAGACTTATCAAAAAATGACGTGGAGCCATACTAAAAATGTACCTGCAAGCAGTCTTGAGAAAAATTCTAAATAACCCGCAAAATTGACTAAAGTACCCGAGTAAGAGAGATATAGTGTCTGTGAGACAAAATACTCAATGTGTCTTGATAGAGAGTTTAGGGTGCGCTACTGGAGATACAATGAGGATATCATCAAGGAACCCACAAAAAACTAGTTGTAGAATTGTACATTTACCAAGGTTGTTGTTGGGCAAGGCAAACAAATGTGTTAACCCATATGACTTCAGTAATATGCCACAAAAAATTTCATTATAATCACAATTAAAACCAAGCAGAGAAAGACCCATGGTACCATACTCCCGTAACCAAAAGTGGACAGTTAAAAGATATACCAGAGGGTTCAATAGATAGAGGGTCGACAAAAGAGAGGACCACCACCAACTCAAGCACCGAGCTTGACGAAGAATTATGCAAGAAAAAAACATATAACATCGATTACTTGCACTTGACCCCCTGACTCCACTATGAATTGGCACACTGAAATATCATTATGGAAGTATAGCCAGCTCATACATGACCCAAAAAAAACTATGACCAACCTACTAGTTATAAGCGTCGTGACCCCCAGTTAATGTATCGAAAAGAATTGCAAATATATACATGCTAACCCTTAGACATTTAAACATAACGACACTAGATCATATGAGTTGTTAACTAATTTGAATCTAACGTGAAATATAGCAGTGAAAAAATAGAGGCGGAGCTCTAACATATAACCTACATGTAGAGAAACTGGTGTTCGCCAACCTGAGAAAACTTTGACAACTCGCCACCCTAAGGTATCGTTTAAATTGTACTGCCTTTACTAGATAAAGAAATTGCGTGAGACAATTCCCCAGACAAACGCCAGGTGGGTTGTTCTACTCATGGTTCCGCCATCCCAAGGACCCTCATCATGGGAGGATATTTAATATCACGTGATCGACTGTTAAAAGATATCAGGAGAAAATCTAATCCTGCCAATTTTCACACCCTCATGCCTGCTCGGAAAGAGAATAAGGAATGTCTCTACTGGTTAATGCTTCCAACTTTGCTCATGCTCACCCATGGGAAATTAATGTGATAACCCACCCGTTCTATGGAAGCTTCAAGTATTACAAAATTAAGCCACGCGTTAGACATCACATGCCAAGTGGAGGTGATGGCTCGTTGTCCAAGATCCACCTCACTCTTAGCCATACATATATTTTGCATGGTGTTCATTGCCGAAAGGAGAGAGTTTTCGCCAGAGAACAGAGACACACGTTTTGCTAGCAAGGTCTTTCTGGTTAGTCACCCCCATTAAGAATAATATATGTCATAAACATAATAATATTTCAATCTCAACATTAAGACTTGATTATGTAATTTCAATAATTTAATGACACTTTATATTTGTGTTACCCTAATATATTTAGGTTACATTAATACAATGATTCATATCTAAATTACTAACTCCAAATACACAAAAACTACACAAAACATTATTATACATTTTAAAAAAAAAACCATAACAAATAATTTTCTTTTTCATAATTTGTTTTCCTTTTTCTTTATATTTATACCATTACCCAATATAAATTAGAGCAATACACAATTTTATATTTCTCTATAAATTATGTATAACTAATAAGCTTAAGGGTTATACCAATTTATAATCATTGATATGTAAATCATTTAACTAATATTACGTTAACACATGTTTTATATATATATATATCAATTAAAGTTTTACGGTTTTTTTTATGACAATGACAATATATTGTAAATCGTTATGTAATATAATGTTATGTTGATTTGGTTAAATTATTTAAAATAAAATAAAAAATAATAATTATTAAGTTTGAGTTAATGTAATCGTGGTTGACAAGTCTATGATATTTGTTATGATGAAGCATCTTCAAAGGCTTGAGAAAGTATATTATGGAATGCACGAGTACGTGGTTAGATCCATCTTAATTGACTTTCCTTCTAGGTGCTCAGTAGATCTAGAATTAAGATGAATGTAGGCTAGTTATCTTAAAATTATAAAATTTTAATAATAATTTTTATTTTTTTATTATATAAAAAATTTGTAATATTATATTATAAAATTTTACTTAAATAGCTTGTACAAGCATGTTTATTTTGAAATAAGGCTTCCTAAACTTTAATTTAATTATCAATAAATATTAGATGGATGGTAGGGATTTAACCTCCATAGAATATGAACAAGTGTCATCACAAATGAGTTGTGACTCTTTAGGCATATAGTGTTGAGAAGCCATGGTATTGGCCTCTAATATTGTAACAAACCTTATTTATGAATGAAGAATTTCCATGATAACATGGGGCTAAATCTCCATGGTTAAAAATACTGTTACATGCCTTTTAAAAATATACGTGTTTAACTTATATATTATTATTTTTATCATTAATAGTATAATAATAATAATTTTAAATAAAGTTATAATTTGGTTTCTTTTTTGTAAGCTTGGTAGGACCTTTGTTTTCATTATCATTAAAAAACAAGCAGATTACATCCATGTGTTGAGTGGTTAGGTGGCCTCAACCTGCCTTGAGGGAAACCAAGTCTGTTGGCCACCTAACGACATGATAAGCCATCCATAAAAAAAGAATACAATAAGTATATCCATCCATGCTAAAAATGTATGATTGTCCTTAAATTGCCTAACATCTAGATATCTATAAACAAAGTGAAAGTACTGAAAAGATAGAAATTGCTGCATACACTGATAATTAAAATAGAGGTGATACACCAGACTACTCATCATCAACTGAGTGAACTGGAGTCGGATCCTTTGTACTTGACCCGGGAAGTTCAGATTGCAGAATGCATGGGATATGCCTTTTTATGCGGTTGAGGCAGTCGTTTTGCTTATGTAGCTAAAATTTGATTTTCCAAAAATCTTGACTATAGTTTGGGAAAGCCTTAGCAGTCGTGGTTGAGCCCGAAGGAATGTGTTGCAAGGCTTTGACTAGGAGGCTCCTCATCAACCAATACAAGTGAACAATGTTGGAGTCAATGCTTACATTCCATATTTGAGAAGTTGGTTTGTGATGGTTGAGAAATTCTCTCAACCTCTCTCTCTAAATTAGGAATAAGTTGGATCTCAGAAACTCTATTTAATAGAGTAATCTGGCTGTAATTCGTGTGTGTGAGTGTGTGTGCACATACACCATTTGTGCATAATATATGATTGAGTTTTTGTAATTGTGTCATTTTCGTTATTTCTATCATGGTATCAGAGCATAGGATGGCCTGTGTGGTGTGAGTCTAAGTCTTTGGAGAAAGAGATCGTGTTAATTGGATTGAGTTTGGACGCAACAAGGAGTTTCACTGTTGTAGATCCTTGCGTGAATCATTTGCTGCGTTACTATGTTTCACTGCGTTTGATGAGACCGTGGAAATCGTGGCCCGGATTGCAGTATGGTTGTGTGCTTATTGTTTACGTGCAGGGCCACCTGGTGGGCCGGAGGAGAATCCAAGCCTTGATTAACGCCTCGGCTCGAATTGAATTTGTGAAATTAGTTGTAGATTTGTCGTTGGCCATTGCGTCAAGGGGTCGAACGGCGTGGAGCCGAGAAATCCTTAGAAAAAGGCCCTGATCTCAAAGAGCGCTACGAGGGATCAATCACTGCATCGATCAGAAGAGACACATGCATCATCCTAGAAAGTGTCCCTCAATAATTCGATAATATGTCCACTAACCAATCCCAGAGTGTACACTACATTGCTTGAGAAGATCTACGATTTGTTGAATTTGTATGTGCGTGAGAGAGCTGCACAGAGAACGGTGGTCGGACAAGTGTGAAATTTTGTGATCTATGTTGGGTGCAAAAATCTTCTATGATTGCGGATCTTTCCATGATATGCATTTGATTTGTGTGGAGTTCATGTGAGGAGTGGAGTAGAATGTGTTGAGCCAACGTTGAAGAGCAATTGACATTTTTCAGTTTTTCAAAAGCAGTCTTTACGTTCAAGCTGTTGCTGATTGGCAATTCAAGAGTTGGAAAATCATGTCTTCTTCTCAGATTTGCGGATGATTCCTATTTGGAGAGCTACATCAGCACAATAGGAGGTGACTTTAAAATACGGAAAATGGAACAGGATGGGAAGATGATTAAGCTTCAGATTTGGGACACTACTAGGCAAGAGCGGTTCAGGACAATTACTAGCAGTTACTATCGTGGTGCCCATGGGATTATTGTTGTATACGATGTGACAGATCAAGAGAGCTTCAACAAGTTACAAAGATGTGCTAATTGAAGACTAACATGAACATGATCTTGTTGTTTGGAGTGGAGTTTTTTTTTGAGTGAGGATGTTTTTTCAAAATCAGATAAAAATATTATAATGTAATAACTGAATCTAGATACATTTTGTATTTAGATGGATTTTCTAGATAACTGGTGAGTACAACGGTTATAACCTATGTATCTCGGTGGATAGGAGCTCGTCCATAGAATGACTAGGAGTTCAGCAATTGCAAAATGTAATCAATTGTTTTTGAAGAGATCAAGTGGCAGTAAGGCTCAATATGGATGGTTTTCCAGATAGTATGGCAGTTGCGGATCTAGGGAAGGATCCCTCATTAATGGTAGACATGGAAGTGGTCTCCTAATGAGGTTATGCGACAAATTGGGATGTTGTCCAGTAATTGACTTCGGGAGGTCCTTGATTCGGGAGTTGAGGAAGCGAACTCGGGAATCCAACTTGCCAACTACACCTTTCCGAGGGTTATGAGGCAACTTGATGGAGCATCTACTGATAAGATTAATTATTTTGTTATATTCATGTAATGTAATCATTAAAGGGGGATGTTGGAGTTAATGCTTACATTCCATATTTGAGAAGTTGGTTTGTGATGGTTGAGAAATTCTCTCAACCTCTCTCTCTAAATTAGGAATAAGTTGGATCTCAGAAACTCTATTTAATAGAGTAATTTGACTGTAATCCGTGTGTGTGAGTGTGTGTGCACATACACCATTTGTGCATAATATATGATTGAGTTTCTGTAATTATGTCATTTTCGCTATTTCTATCAAACAATCTGCTTATACTAAGAAGTATGACCCTAATAATTCCCTAGGTCAGGCACCAGGGTCTGCCAGTCATTCTAGTCAAGGTCCAGAAGTTCAAATTTCTCATTTAAATCTGCTTCACATTTAGCTATGAGCTGAAGAACCGGGTCCGAGCCCACATGATAAGCTGTAGTCACTTCATCAATGATCTTGGAGGTGGAATTATGCCCACGAGATTTACCAGTGGAGGTGTTGGGAGTATTGGATGTCGTGGCTGCTTTAGCTTGCTTACCGAGACCACGAGAACCACGAGTGGTCTTTCCTCTCCTGGAAGCAGTGCGAGCCATAATGATGGAATTGTGAAACAAACAAAACAACCTGAAACCAACACATTTAAAGCTAGAATTCCAACCCTAAGCGAGCCGAAACCCAGGAGCAGAGTGGTTCCAATGGTCGCACCTAACCAGGGGACCTGTCAAGGTAATCAATTGTGAGAGTCACGACCCATGCAAAACCCAACGATGTCTCCTTTTTCATCCTAGGAACCTTCAAAAGAATAAGTCTTAGTGCTTATAAATATAAGTCCAACAATAATCAGAACAACTGAGGATCGAGTTAAAAACCAAACCATTTCCATGCGAAGAACTTGGTAATTAAGGGTCGTAGCCACAAAATTCCAAAGGAAAACCAAAGTTGGTGCGCCAAGGACAGAACCAGAGAGATCAGGAATGACCCATAGGCTTGACCAACAAAATACCCATGCGAGCTAGCAAAACTCCATAGAACACATACATTGAAATATAGAAAACGAGACAACCTTAAAACAATTCAGAGACAACAATAGCCATTTCCAGAGAATACAACTTCGAGTTCAGTTTATGCAAAGCATATGTCTTCTTCCATGAAGCCCGCAGATAAGAATAACGAGCCATGAGAGAGAAATATGTGATAAGACTGAGAACATACCTGAGACAGACGACCTGAACCCACTGTAAATGAACCAGAGCCCGCGAGATACCTCCACGGAATCCTAGCACAAATTATTGGACTGCTCAACTCCAAGCTTATGCCAAACCAAGTTGCAAACAAAGGACTTGCTAAATTGATCAACTAAAAGGTCGGGAGCATGTCGAGCTAAATAGTTGTAGCCACATTCATTAATTGCATTGGTTGCATTCATGCAATCTGTCATCGCTCCATGTGCTACGAGCATGTGGAGGGTGGCGAAGGATCGCCTTGGGATACAGGGAACGTCCATAATGCAGTGAAATGACTAGAACTTGCTCGCTCGCATCCCGATCCGGGAAAAGTTATAATTTAGTTATTTCTTATGATTTTATTTATTTACTTTATTTTAATTATTATTTTAAAAATTTGAGATATATGACAAAGTAAGTATTTTCATGTATATGGGCATTACCAACTATTTAATGTACATGGATGCACTAATTAATATCCTTAACACTAATTCTGATAGTACCAATCTCTTTTGAATCATAAAATAATAAATAATTTGTTTATATTTTTAATTAATATCTTTAACACTATACATTTAAATTAATATACAATGTCAATCTCCTTTGGATCATAAAATGGAAGGTTTGTGAAACTCTACCTTTTTCATACATAAAAAAGTGAAAAAATATAAATAAATAAAAAGTGTTTTTAAACCAATAAACATGTCTATTTTGAATAAGGTTTCTAACATTTTAATTAGTTATAAATAATTATTAATTGGATGATACTGATATAACCTTCAAAGAATATTTGTTGAGATTTATCTCTAGAGTAGTTATCCCCTCTTTTCCTTTTTAATTATATTGATTAATTAAAAAAATATCATATGAACAAATGTGATATGCATATAAATTTCTTGGCATGTGATATTAATAAGCTATAGTATTAGTCCTTTGTAATGTTTTAAATTTAATTTTAAATGAAGAATCTATATATATATTTGATTAATTAAATATAATTTAAATAATTATGATAAAAATAATTATTATTTACTAATTTAATTTTAAATATTATTTTGTAATATGTTTATTTATCTTTTACAAATTTTTATTTATTTATTTTATTTTAAATTTAAATATAAAATAATATAAAAAGACCTAGAATTTCACATGTCTTACACAACTATGAAAATTTCATAAACAATAATATAAGGTTTCTACTCTTAATAATCACCAAAGGTTCATGAGAATCAGAATCCATCCATATTACAAAATATGGTTATTATGAAAGCTCATTAGATCAAAGGATAAATCAAGTGGGTTCATGAGAATGAGAATAAATTTCTCAAAATATAGTGATTATGGAAGATGAGTAGGTCAAATGATAATTAAGTTGATCGGGAAAGGCAGCTGAACTCTTGAAAACCTAGTCGCGCATTCTCTCTAAAACCCAATTTCGTATACAAACACTTTCAGAGACCATTTCCCTTCCTCTTCCTGTGTGAATTCCGTCAAGTTGTTTCGGTTCAGTCTCCTATCCATCCTCACTACCATGGCTTGAATCCTCATTTTTCCTTTGCATCTCCTTATCTTGCATACGACCAGTCACTTGCTGGAACCTCAATGCTTGAAATTTCACCACAGAGTATGTCGAGATCATCTGGTATCTCTTTGCCAACTGATTGACCAGAGGACAGGAAAATAGAATCGACATTGCTACAGGATCAAAACCAGGCTCGTTGTTATCCCAAATCTATAGGGCTAGCACAAAAATTCGTATATATTATTTAAATTTAAATAACAAATGTTGCTCCAGGGCTAAAACCCATGGAGAAAGGACATATTCACAATGCAAACTTGATAATGGGTTTAGCCTGGAAACCATTAGATAAACGTTGACAGGCGATGCTCATAAACGTTAAGACAAATCCACGTTACGACTGTGCAATAGTCACTGGTATTTGTTTTTGTGCTGGATAAGACATGTGCCAAGTTAATTGCACACATTCACCAGTAACAAAAGGCCACAACAACTTTAAAATAATACTAGATATAATTTTCAGACGTATGTTACAACTTGGAAAGGTCGTGTAAGAAGCATGTGGAACATACATTATAGTGGAGGAATTGAGAGCATATTTAAACATGTTTAGATTTGGGTCTTTTTCTTGCCATCATTTTTTTCTTCTTTTAATTTTCTCTCTTTTAAACATGACTTTGGAAACCAACTTTATTCAATTTTTTTGAAAATAGGAAGCACTTCAGTTGTATTGGTTTTATTATGCAGTGTAAAACTCAATCAATGTCATTGATCCCGCTCTTTCGCTGATTATCCCCCAACTGTTCTGGTATAGACTTAGAGCCATCGGCTGTAGGAACATCTGCAGTGCAACCTAAAATCCTGTCGATTTGTATTTTTGTTAGGGACTTTTTAGAGCCTTCTCAATAAGGAGTGCCTTTCATAACAACCAGGGCTAATGTTCTACCTACACGACTCTAGAGTATGCGGTGTTCAGGCCTCATCTTGAGTCTCCATAATATCAGGTCTATGGTGTTAAAAATATAAAACAAAAATGATCATTTGATTTCATTATCAAAATATGTTGTTATATTACAAAAATGTTGGTCAGTTTGACATATTAAAACAATATATTGGGATATTACCTCATGGTTTGGGTGTCAATGGTATTTGAAAAGTGGTTTTTTGCCACTCATTTTGGGTTGATATAGGCCAAACCCATCCACATAAATCATAATAATGGATTTGATATGTGCAATGTTGGATAGTAACGCAAATACTTGCACATAAAAAAGAACAATGCAAGCACAAAAGGAGATTGTTGCAACTACATTTGCTCTACACTCTATACTTTATTTTTATGGTTAATATGAAAAACATATGTAGGAAAATCTCAATGGAGTGTCTAGTGATATAATAGTTGGGAAAAGGAGGTCAATTTTAATATAAACATGCATCTCTACAGTTTCCTTCCAAGGCACAACAACCATGATCTCAGTAGGATCTCTACAACAATAAGGAGTCCTCCCTTGTGCATTTTTTTAAGAGTTTTTTTGGTACTTTCTACCATTCAAACATACAACATACATTTACTCTATTGGTGTCCATGAGTCATTAAGTCCCAAATGATGGAGTGTGTAAAATCTAGCCTTCATCTGTACATGTACTGCAATGATATTTTTATTTATGCACCGAATACGGTTCTGATTTGTCCCTTGGTTCAATGATGAGGTTGTTTGCAAGTCTTGGGCGAATTTGGCAGAATAGATACCTTTCAGACAGGACCTAAGCTAAAGGAATTATGTATTATGTGTTGCAACCCTTGACCTTGGGGCATGTTTCTTGAACTTCCAAGGTATTCCATCCATATAAGTATTGTTATGCAGTGTAACATGCAATCAATGTAACAGGCTGTGTTTATTTTTTGTCAATTCCCTAATTACATGTGCATAAAGTTTTAGTCATTGGCTATAGCAGCACAATTGTATTCTTCAGGAAAATATCTGCTCATTTCTTCTCTCCACAGGTTTAGTACAACAAAAAAGAAACACCAACGACAGGAGAAAAGACTTTTATGATTGATCACAATCTTCCTTCAACTCCATTCAAGCAATATTTTCATATGGGAAAATTAAAAGAGAATATCTCCCATACAGATCATATGCATCTCTAGACTCAATCTCTAATGAATGTAAGTTGTTAAATTATTCTAACCTCGAAGCACAACTCACAACAACCAACATTGACGATCTCCACTCCAATGTCCTCAAGCTAACATCTGAGGAAAAATAAAAGCAACATCAGCTCGATACAACAAAAATTAGAAATCATACTCTATTTTTTAAGAATAAAAAAATCCTTATATGAACTGATATTTGCATTTACGGTTATTTTCCCATTTCCCTGTAGCTATAATGAGTATATTCTTCAAAAAAATTCACAACTTCTATTGATGGGTTTCATAAATTCCTTATTGCATTTCGAACGACAACTTTGTATATCTAGGAGGAGTTCTCTTATCCATTCTTTCACTTGCTTCCCCTTTTGTTAATATACAATTAAAGGGAATTAGAAAACTAAATCTTACTCAAACATTATTTCCATATCATAGTTTTTCTCATAAATTTGATGGTTCAATCAAAACATAGAAATTAGATGTTTAATTAAATACTAAACAGATGTCTAGTTAAATACTAAGTGCATGTTCAATATTATTTGAATTTAAATGAATATAATGTTGCATATTATCTTGGTTAATTAGTGCGAGTGTAATTTAATTTATGAAATGGTTTATGAAAAAAATATTAATATTAATATTTTAGAAGTTCTATTTTTAATAAATTTTCAGAAAATTGAATTTTTACTCTATGAAGATGGTATTAATAGTAATGTAAAAGATGTTACTAAGTGATGTAAAAAATATATATCATTCAACATTTTTCATAGACACAACTACTCTACAAAAAGTTGTTAAAGAATTGTGAGACTAGCTATTTTGGATAGAGTATTTGACATGATTCAAGAGATTTGTAAGTTTCCCATTAAGCCAACATAAAATATAGAGGCATATAAAGAGATGTTAAAAGGAATTCCTAACGCAACTAAGCAATTAAAGCATAGAAGTCCAGAAAGATCAACAACTAATTTTTGACATATTTCCATTTAGAATATGAGTTATAGGTAATTGCAGAAACTATAGGGAAATTCAACTTTATATTTGTCAATTTTCTCCAATGACAACACTTTATGGATTACATTTTCTCCAATGACAACACTTTATGGATTACATTGTAGGATTGTATAGATGATATTGAATATGTATTGCAAAAATATAAATTCTTGGGGTTTTATCAGTTTCAGATATCAAGTGTTTCAACAAAAATCTCATTGTAATTTACGTTCTAAGGTTGAATTTCTGTTTTTTTCATTGATCTCTACATATTTAGAGCAAAATTTCATTGTTTGAGTAATTCTTGAAATATTTGTGGTGGATAATTTTTTTTTCTTGTTTTCTTTCAGAAATTTCATTAAAGGAATCGTTAACGAGATCAAAGTCTGAAATTTATATACATGTTTTTAAATACAATGAGATCACTATTTAGGAATGTTTCTTTACACTTTTACAAGTGGAAATATTAGATATTTTTAATTAATGATTTGTTTTATTTTATTCACATTTTCTCTCTCTCCTAGTTTTTGGTAACATAGGAAGCACTTGTTGTGCAACTTGAATCCTATATTTGTGCACTCTTTTCAGGACCTGTTTAGAGCCTCCTCAAGCAAGAACTTCTATGCTAACATCTGATGCCAAAGTTCCAACTACGTCTCTAGGGTATCTGGTGGCTAGGCCTTATTTGAATCTCCTGATTGTATGTTAGCTCAACTAACTCTTTGCTGGTTCTAGTTGTGGGGTGTGTGCAGGGGTTAAATAGTATCAGCGGACAGTGGCAACTAACTTTATTGACCTTAATTAGTTTATTAAGTTATTTTGCTTATTGATAATAATGTATCTAATTGCAACTACAAAGATAGCAAACCTGCATAGCATAACCCCCACTATGGGGCCACATGAAATTACTTTTTGGGCGTGGAGAGTCTAGATTGCAAAAATAATACGACGCAAAGATCAATTAAGTGGTGCACAAATAATATTAAAATATAAAATGACTCGTATATTTTAAGTATATACCATGTCAACTATTTAACACAAATCCATACTAGTTATGAGTGTCCACATGTGTGACATGATATACTTATAATGATATGTGTGAGTATAGTTATATTAATGTGTTGACAATGAAAAGAGAGGGTTTGTTTGGATGCTTGGTGTGAAAATATGGTATGCCAAAAGTGAAGGCCTCATAAAAATGAACTTGTATTCCCAAAAATGTTGCTATGCAATATGAATTCAGAAAGTTTTCTTTTCCATCAAATTTGATTCAAACTGTATTTGAATCTTAAAGTTGTTACAAAATGATTATAGTTTGTTGGTTTTAAAATTTATTTATGATATTTTTATGGTTTTTGTAGGTAATTGCAAAATTATCATTTGAATTTTTTTTTGTCTTCAAATGTATTTAATATATTTTAATGATCTCTCTCATCCCTATGATGATATAGGTTAATGAAATAATTATATATTAACATTATCCCACTACCCCATATTAACTGATAATATTTACTTATTTATTTATCTTAACTAGAAAACCAAAATTGGGAGTTAATGACTAAATAAAACGTCAAACACATGATTAAAACTATAACCTAGTCAAAAAGTGAAAAACACACTACATTCATCTAAACTTCTATCAACGTATCTTTGCACCCTTTTGATGCAAACACTAATAATATAATATGAAGACAGTGTGAAAACAATCTAACCTTTATTGAAACCTAACATAAAAGATAAAAGAGAAATACCAATAAGTTGGTTGTGGATAAAAAAAATGTAACATCTAATGATAACATGTTTCAGCTTTTTGTTTTGTGGATATTTAAAATTTATCATTGGCCATGAGTGCGGGTCCATTTAAATTTGGGCTCAAGACATGTAACATCTAATGATAGCGTATTTCAACTTTTTGTTTTGTGGATGTTTAAAATTTATCATTGGCCATTAGCGCGGGTCCATTTAAATTTGCGCTCAAGACATGTATTGATGTTATACTATTTAAATTTTAATACGTAATGGTTAAATTATTTGTGTGAATTGAAGTCATAAAAAATAAATAGTATTTTTAATTATATTATTTATTTATTTATTTATGGTTGGGTAATGAGGTTAAATTAATGAGTGAAAAGTAAAAGATTTTTATTAAAATTAAAGTTTGATTTTTGCGTATATATATATATATATATATATATATATATTTTAAATTATCTTGAAAAATATAAGACTAAATCCAAATAAATAATTTTATAACTTGTATGTATAAAAAAAAAAACTTTTTAGTATTAAGTTTATTAATTAATTATCTATTTAATATATAGAGTTAATCAAAATAATTACAAATTACATTTTAAAATTTAATCACGTTCTTGAAATTTTGATTACAAATTACATTTTAAAATTTAATCACGTTCTTGAAAATAAGTTTATAAATGATTATTAAATTGTATTTTTTTAATAAAATATTTAAAAAAAAATCACACATATATAAAGTTAATGTTTTGAATAATGTGAGAAGTCAACTCTTACTAGCACAACAAGTTGAGGATGAGTCTCTTTAGCAAGCTGACTAAGGATCAAACAGCAAGAGGTGGTTGTGCCGTGTTCTAGGGGGAGAGAACATGCTAAAAAATTAATCCAGTTAGCTTCGCTAGTGTGACTCAAACAGAATGTGATCCCTAGATAACTTTGACAAATGAGATGCCCCTGAATCTCTTTACCAATATTGATAATAATAATAATAATTTTCTCCCTATCATTCATACTTATATATTTTTATTAATACAAATTAAAATTTATATGAAAATCATTTTTTCCAAAAATACATATATATATATAATTTTACATTCTTGTATTTTAATAAATAAAAAATCAATTTATATTAATTTCATTTTAGAATTAATTTTTAGTAATAAAATTTTCCTTCTCATTCATATTTATATACTTTTCTCATCCATACTTATATACTTTTATCCGTCCAAATTAGAAGTTTATATGAAGAATCCTTTCTCGAGAATTTATATATATTTTTGGATACGTAAGTGTTTTTATTATTTATTATTTTTTAATTAATACTATTTTTAATATAACTAATTTATATTTTGTAATTTTTAATTATTTAGAAATTGAAATTAAAGCAGCTAACCTTTATAATAAATTTAGAAAGTAAGTATTTATAAAAATACAACCTCAAAAACAAATATATTTTTAAACATCCTAACTCTTACTAAACTAAAAATTGCACCCAAAGGTGCAAATATATAGGGAAAGAAAAGATAAATATACACGGAAAGAAAAGATAAATAGAAAATTAAATGTATTAATTTTTTTAATTATTATTATTATTATTATTTTTTTCTCAATTTTACCATTTACATAAATTTTTATTTTGAAATATTAATATATTAATTTTTTTTTTTAAATTTTAATTATCTATATTTTAATATTATTATGCCGTAAGGTATTTTTATTTGAAAACAACTTTTTTAGGTGTCACTTTGTCTATGTCTGAGGTATTGGATTAAATGTTAAACGATTGAAATGTTTTAGGCCATTAAATCCATAAGTAAATAGTTATATATATATTTTTTATAATGTTAGTTGTTTTTTTTTTTTTTTTAAATAAGTTAGATTGCATTTAGGTTTTGGTGACTTTTAAGTTAAAATGTTGTTATTAAATTTTTTTTTAATATTTTTATATGTAAATGTAAATAGTTTTATATATGTTTTTTTATAGTATTTGTTTTTTTTTCTTTTTAATAAATTAAATTGAATTTAGGTAATTAAATAAAATAACAATAAACTATAAAAACAATCCATGATATTCACCCATGGTATCAATATGGAATATAATTTATTTAAAGGGGGAAATTAAGATGCCCCAGATCAATTTTAACTCTGGAGTATTTTTTTTTCTTTTCAATAAGTTAAATTGAATTTAGGTAATAAAATAAAATAACAATAAACTATAAAAACAGCGCATGGTATTGACCCATGATATTCATGTGGAATATAGTTTATTTAAAAGGGGAAATTAAGATGGCCTAGATCAATCTTAACTTGGATCTACCAGAGCCAAGAGGGATCAAATGTCTTGATATGCAAACCTCTTTTAGAGTGAAAATATCTAAACTAGCTATTTAATAAAAATATTTTTAATTGTTTATAACCATTATTCTTTTAAAATTTTACTTAATAAAATGTATTTAAATTTTCACACATCTAAATATACATAGTTTTTCTTGTTCGATATTATTTTTGTTACACCTATTTTATTATTCCAAAATTACATGGTTTTTTTTGTTATATATTATTTATGTTATAACTGCTTTATTATTCATGGGTAGTATTTTTTAATATATAAAAAATGAAATTAATAAAGATGAATGTTCATAATTCTCATTTTTTAATTAACACTAAATTTACCTTTAATTAATTAGTTGTAATAGTTTGTAACTACATACATACTTTTTCAATTTTTTTTGTTAATGAATATCAAATTTTTTCTCTTAAAAAAAAACTATATACATATCTTTAATTACCTAATTGTGGCTAAAAAACTTACATGTTTTTTACTTTATAATCATAAACTAATTTCACATTATATGATGTCAAACTTACTCAACTTTTTATTCTAAAATTTTAAACAAAGTTTTTCACTACATAATTTTAGCTTTTATAATTTTTTTTTATTTTTCAATTCCAAACAAAACTTACAAAAGAAAAAACCAAGTCAGTCCTTACTATAGATTATAGTTGTAAAAAATTGACATGGTGTGATTAACAATAGAGTAAGTTGAGACAACCCTAAAGGGTTTTTTGTACATGTTTTATCATAACATTTCCCTCCATCCAATATATATTGGAGAGTCTTCTGAGGAGGGAGTCTATTCTAGTTTATAGCTTGATCCACAATAAAAAAAAATGGCTAGGGATTTCAAAAGTTATTAATTTGTAATCTGATCCACAATCAAAGGAAAGTTAGATTGAATTTAGGTTTTGGTGACTTTTAAGTTAAAATGTTGTTATTAAAAATTTGTTATATTTTTATATGTAAATGTAAATAGTTTTATATATGTTTTTTTATTGTGTTTGTTTTTTTCTTTTTAATAAGTTAAATTGAATTTAGGTAATAAAATAAAATAACAATAAACTATAAAAACAACCCATGGTATTAACTCATTGTATTCATGTGGAATATAGTTTATTTAAAGGGGAAAATTAAGATAACTTAGATCAATCTTAACTCTAGGGTATTTGTTTTTTCTTTTTAATAAGTTAAATTGAATTTAGGTAAAAAAATAAAATAACAATAAACTATAAAAACAACCCATGGTATTCATGTGGAATATAGTTTATATAAAGGGGGAAATTAATATGGCCTAGATCAATCTTAACTCTGAATTTACCAAGAGCCAAGAGGAATCAAATGTCTTGATATGCAAACCTCTTTTAGAGTGAAAATATCTAAACTAACTATTTAATAAAACTGTTTTTAATTGTTTATAACAATTATTCTTTTAAAACTTTACTTAATAAAATGTATCTAAATTTTCATACATATAAATATACATAGTTTTTCTTGTTCTATATTATTTTTTTTACAACTATTTTATTATTCCAAAAATACATGATTTTTTTTGTTATATATTATTTATGTTACAACTGCTTTATTATTCATGGGTAGTATTTCTTAATATATAAAAAATGAAATTAATAAAGATGAATGTTCATAATTCTCATTTCTTAATTAACACTAAATTTACTTTTAATTAATTAATTAGGTCGTAAGGCAGACAACTCCTATAGTTGTCAATGTGTCTTTATTCGGTCCATTGGATCCAAATATTAGACAATATGCATCAAACCGAATGAAAATCTCTCTCTCGGGAAAGCAAGGCATTCCTCTGGCGTGCCGCCGGGGAAGGCAGTTCTGGTGGCTGGAGCAACATTCTTCCAAGGGAAAACAAGGCATTCCTCTTGTGTGTCACCGGGGAAGGCAGTTTTGGTGGCTGGAGCAACATTCTTTCACGGGACAAGTTCGACTCACTGGGCATTCTGCTCCTAGGGGCATTTTCAAAGATGTATATCTATTTATTTCATTTCAAGCTTCATGATATCAAATTTATTAATGATATCAAATTGTGCATTCTAATTATTTACTTCTAATCATTTAAGGAGATATTTTCAGGTGCAAATGCATTATTATTCTCAATATTTAGGTTTATGTATAATTAAATATCTTTGGAACCACCTAAAATATGATATGGAATAGGAGGCTTTTTGGAAGCAAGTAAAAATCAAGTAAATGTATAAGGCTTCAGGCTTAACAATATCAAATTGTACATTCTAGATATTTACTTCCATCCATTTTAGGAGATATTTTCAGGTGCAGAGATTTCACTATTACAGCGTAGCATATTTACATTGCTTACTATTACAGCATATCATATTTACATTGTTTCTGTGTAATTAAATACCTATTTAAATAGCATTAGGTTTCTGTGTAAAATTTCAAGTTTTGGCCTTGTTTTCCTTTCTTATTAGTGTTTGTTTCAATTTTAAAATTTTTAATTAATTTATTAATAATTATTAAGTGAGTAACTTTCAAATAATAATTTAGAATATTTTTAAGTCTAGCTATAGATTATTATTTAGCTTTGAATATTTTTACTTATTACTCATTTTAGATTATTAGTTATTATAGAATTTTTTTCTTAGTAGTTATAGAATATTTTATTAATAGTTATAGAGTATTTTAGATTATTAATAGTTATATATTATTTTAGATTAATATTTTTATGAGTAGTTATAGATTACTAGGATATTTTTATTAGTAGTTGGAGATTTTTTTTGTAATTATATTGTTTAATTAAAAAATATTATATCAAAATGACGTATGATTTTTTGGGTATGTGATATTTGTAAATCAATATATTAACTCATGCTATTGTAATAAAATCTATTTATAAATGAAAATTCTTAAGATAATGTTAAGGTGAATTTGTTATATAAATTAATTTTAAAGTTTATAGTAATAATAATTTACAATAAAGTTATTATTTAGTTAATTTTTATAATTTTATAATTTTGGCTATTTAAAATATATAAAGAAATAAATATTTTGATGATTATCCATTTAAAAGTAATTTAACTGTAATATGTCATATCATATTAATTAATATCATATTATAAACTAATGTATTGTTTGCAAACAAGTCCCCATCACATAATCCAAAGTTGATGCAATTCACAATTTTGCCTTTGAACTTGATTTGAAGTCAACAAAGCTTTTGTTGTTTTACATGAGGTATCGTTTGCAAACAAGTCCCCATCACATATTCCAGAGGTGATGCAATTCACAATTTTGCCTTTGAACTTGATTTGAAGTCAACAAAGCTTTTGTTGTTTTACATGAGGTTGCAACTTGTAAAGATTTGAAGAAATATATATTGTTATTTTTCTTAAACCATTTGTGCTCTTCAATTTTGAACTTTTGAACCGCTTGGAATGTTGTTTTAATCTTTTTCTCCATAGGTAGTTGAAGGTCTCTCGCTTCTCTTTCTTATTGGAAGCTGGTGCTGGTTCGATTTCTTGACTCTTCCCTACATTGGGGAAGCTGTTGGTTCTTTTTATGTTACCATTATTATTCAAACACTTGCAAACACACATAAGAAATATTTTCAGTTAAGCTAATTTTGTTATCATATATTTTGTTTAGTGCTTGTTGGTGCACATATTTTTCCGGTTTTGTATGAAAGATCAAGATCATGTCAATTCCTTTGTGCACAAAGTATTTGTGAAAGCCAAGCAGCATGAAATAGTTATTGATGCCAAAATTTTAAAGAAGATCCTAAGGGGTCCAACCAAGGATAAAAAACATTTGTAGGGGTTATCCTTTCTATGAAGCAAATTGTAAAGGAGTTTTTGAATTGTTAGATATCATGTTTTTTTCAAGTGGCTTTTTGATGGTAGTGCTTGGCTGGAATGATTACAATTATGGTTTGTTATCTGGGTGCTAGTGCACCATAATTGAACAATTCACAATTTTGCCTTTGAACTTGATTTGAAGTCAACAAATCTTTTGTTGTTTTACATGAGGTTGCAACTTGTAAAGATTTGAAGAAATATATATTGTTATTTTTCTTAAACCATTTGTGCTCTTCAATTTTGAACTTTTGAACCGATTGGATTGTTGTTTTAATTTTTTTCTCCATAGGTAGTTGCAAGCCTCTCGCTTCTCTCTCTTATTGGAAGCTGGTGCTGGTTCGATTTCTTGACTCTTCCCTACATTGGTGAAGTTGTTGGTTCTTTTTATGTTACCATTGTTATTCAAACACTTGCAAACATACATGAGAAATATTTTCAGTTAATCTTATTTTGTTATCATATATTTTGTTTAGTGCTTGTTGGTGCACATATTTTTCTGGTTTTGTATGAGAAATATCAAGATCATGTCAATTCCTTTATGCACAAAGTATCTGTGAAATATCAAGGTCATGTCAATTCTTTGTGCACACAGTATCTGTGAAAGCCAAGCAGCATGAAAAAGTTATTGATGCCAAAATTTTAAAGAAGATCCCAAGGGGTCCAACCAAGGATAAAAAACATTTCTAGGGATTGTCCTTTCTATGAAGCAAATTGTAAAGGAGTTTTTGAATTGTTAGATATCATGTTTGTTATGTATATTTTATTATTTATTAATTAGGTTTAGTTATCTTAGGTTATTAACTGAAAAGGCATGATCAAAGATCATGCCTCTTCGCCAAGGGACACCTTGAGGCTATATTTAAAGCCTAGGCGATCCCTCATTGTAATCATCTCATCTTTCATCATTAATAATATATATTTATCAAGTTTTACCAGAGTTTTTACACTCCATTGGTATCGGAGCCATCGCTCTTAGGGATCTGTGTGATCACCCAGAATTAAAAAAGAAGGGAGAAATATAATATATATATATATATATATATATTAATAAAATTAAAAGAAAAAAAGAAAAAGTAAAAAGAGAGATATACATACATGTGAAGACAGTAAAATTAAAAAGGAAGAGTAAAAGTAAAATTAAAAGGGAAGAGGCTCGTGGTTTACAAGCTCGTGGTTTTTGGGCCCATGGTAATTGCCCATGGTATTAAAACCCATTTCCCATTTTCAAAACAACGTGCCTTTTCAAAACAAAGTGACCTTTAAAAAAAAACATTATATATATATATATATATATATATATATATATATATATATATATATATATATATATATATATATATATATATATATATATAATTCAAATAATAAAATAATAATAATAATAATAATTATTATTTATTTCAAAAAATTTAATTTAATTAATTAATTAAATATTAATTAATTAATTAATTTTAGAAAAAAAAAAGAAGAAGAGAAAACTGGCAGAAAGATATTCCCCACCTCATACACGCTCGATGTCTTCGTCAATGTCGATGGCGGAATTTCAGAAGAAATTGGGAGATCTTGAGAAGCAAATCACTAACAATTCCGAAGAATTCGGAAAAAGATTAGTCAATCTGGAAGGTACAGTTTCAGGGCACTCCAACGACATAAAAAAAATCCATGATACAACAAATCGCATAGAAAGACAAATGTGGCTAAATCATCACGAGACCACAGAAGCAATGAACAAGCAGAACGAAACAATGAACAGTATGAAAGAACTCTTCAACAAACTAAATGATAAAATAGATAAGTTGGGTCAGACACAATCCCCAACATCTCCTAACAGGGAACCAAATCAACAAAACAGTACCGCAGATTCAGGAAACTCGGACGAGCATCAGGAAAAAACCGATTCCCCACATCATCAAGAAGATAGTAATGCAGATTTTCAAAACAAGCAGCTCTGGAATGCATTCGCTAATCAATATCCCCTTCTTGTTCCACCATTAGCATATCAGCGCAAAGCCAAGATTGACCTACCCAAATTTGATGGTAATGAAAATAATAGCGTTGCGTGGCTTAATAAGGCAGAAGAATATTTTGAAATTTATGACATTACTAGTGATGATGAAAAAATTAAACATGCTTCCATGAAAATGGAAGGAGAAGCATATAATTGGTATATGTGGTGGAAGAAGACGACGCTCGCTATCAGTTGGAGGAAATTTAAAGATGCATTCTTCAAAAGGTTTCAAGGCATAAAAGAAGAAAAATTCTTTTCAACGTTTATCAAATTACGCCAAAAAAGAGATGTGGATGAGTACACGCGAGAATGGGAGACTTTGGCAACACGAGTACCCGGATTGTCGGAATCTCGTCTAATCCAGTCTTACATCTCGGGACTTAAAGTCCACATACAAGAAGAGCTAGAACTACATGAAATCACGTCTGTAGAAGTAGCAAGGCAAAAAGCAAAAGCTGCTGAAAAGAAATTGGAAAGATTATCCAAACCAGAAAAAGTATATTCGAGACGACGGTTTCCTCAATCTACAAAAGAAGATAACATGAAATATGTTCCACCACGCCTGCGCGAAGGAGACAAATCTAACCTGGAAATACAAAGAATAAAAGAAGGCAAATGCAAACGTTGTGGCGAAAAATGGGACCTTAAGCACAGATGTGCTAAGGGGAAAGAAAAAAATCTGTATAACTGTGAAGCAACTAATGATTCTGACAATGATGATTCAGACATAGAAGGGATAGAAGATACCCTAGAATTCTCCCCAGAAGTAGATGGTGACAGCACCCCGCAAGTGTCATTATCAGCAATGACAGGTATATCACAACCGCAGACACTAAAATTAAGGGGACATATAAAGAAAAACAACGTAATGGTTCTCATAGACACAGGCAGCACGCACAATTTTCTAGATTCAACCATGGCCAAAAGACTCAACCTCTTTACCTTTCCCATGCCTAATATGAAGGTAATGGTGGCCGATGGTAAGAAGATTGAACATGTAGGAAAATGCCATAAAGTCAAATTGCAGATTAAAGACTTTAATTTAGAATCTCCATTCTATGTCGTACCACTCGGAGGAGTAGATGTGGTTTTAGGAATTCAGTGGTTACAAACCTTGGGTACTTATTCGGCCAACCATCAGAAACAGTTTATAAGCTTTAGGTGGGAAGGGCGGAAGCACAAACTATTTGGATTCCAAGCCCCAGAAAATCAAATCGTATCATCATCCCAGATGATGAAGATGATCCGAAAGGGAGCGCCAGCCTATATAGTCGAATGTCATCATTTAGAGATGTTATCTACAAAAGTCAACCACGAAGAATCACAGGAGGTACAAGCTATAGTTCAGAAACATGAGAAGGTATTTCAAGATCTACCAATGAAGATGCCTCCTCATAGGGAAATCGAACATACCATAGAAGTCAAGGCAGGATCAGACCCTGTTAACATCAAGCCTTATCGCTACCCACATCACCATAAAACGAAAATTGAAAAGATAATCCAAGACCTTTTAAAATGTGGGGTCATTTCAAAAAGTAAGAGTCCGTATGCTGCCCCAGTTATATTGGTAAGAAAAAAAGACGGATCATTTCGGCTATGCATTGACTATAGAGGATTAAATAAGATAACCATCAAAAATAAGTTTCCAATTCCCTTTATCGATGAAATGTTGGATGAACTCCATGGCGCAAAATATTTCTCTAAATTAGATTTAAGGTCAGGTTATTACCAGATCCGAATTAGATTGGAAGATATACCCAAAACTGCATTTCAAACACATGAAGGTCATTATGAATTTAAAGTAATGCCCTTTGGGTTAACAAATGCACCAGCTACGTTCCAAGCCACTATGAACGAGTTATTTCGTCCATATCTCAGGAAATTTGTACTAGTATTTTTTGATGATATTCTGATTTATAGTAAAAATTGGAGGGAGCATTTGCAACACTTGGATAAGGTTCTCACGTTACTAGAAGACCATCAATTTTATGCAAAAAAATCCAAATGTACCTTTGGAAAAGAAGAAGTTGAATATCTAGGACACCTAATATCCCATGAAGGAGTAAAAGTGGATCCTTCTAAGATTAAGGCTATAAGGGAATGGAATAAACCAGTGAACATATCCAAGCTTAGAGGATTTTTAGGATTAACGGGATATTATCGAAGATTTATTAAAGATTATGCGCATCGAACTGCACCTCTTACAAATCTTTTAAAGAAAAATTCGTTTAAATGGAATGAAGAAGCAGGGAAATGTTTTGAAGATTTGAAGGAAGTAATGGCTAAAGCACCAGTATTGGCAACTCCTGACTTTTCTAAACCATTTATCATTGAATGTGATGCCTCGGGATTTGGTATTGGTGCAGTATTAATGCAAGAAGGGCACCCTATTGCTTTTGAAAGCAGAAAACTAAATAAACGTGAGCGTCTCAAGTCCACATACAATAAGGAAATGCTCGCAATTATGCATGCATTAGCCAAATGGAGACAATATCTGTTAGGAAGTAAATTTTCCATCCGAACTGATCATAACAGTCTTCAGTATCTCCTTCAGCAAAAAACACTCTCTGAAGAACAACAAAAATGGATCGAGAAGATTGCCGCTTTTGACATGGAGATATTACACAAGAAAGGAAAGGATAATGTAGTAGCGGATGCCCTGTCTAGAAAAGATGAGGAAACAACATTGCTTGCAGTTTCAATAGTTGTGCCCGAATGGATTAATGAGATTAGAAGTGAGTATGCCAAAGATCCGGACATGTTGGCTATAATTAACAATCTCCCAGGGAATTCAAAATTTGAATGGAAGAACGATATCTTATGGTACAAAGGGAGAATTTATCTAAACTCCAAATCCAAGTTTATATCAAAAATACTCAAGGAATCACATGATTCCATGTCATCGGGACATGTAGGATATTTCAAAACCTACTACAATGCACGTCAGTCATTTTTCTGGAAGGGTATGAGTCACGATATTCAAAAATATGTTGCAGAATGGGACAAGTGTCAAAGAAATGAAACTGAAAACATTATGACACCTGGCTTACTTCATCCCTTAAATATTCCGGCCCAGAAGTGGGAAGAAATATCGATGGATTTTATTGAAGGATTACCTGTATCAGATGGTAAGGATAAGATCTTCGTTGTAGTAGATAGACTCACTAAGTATGCTCACTTCATCGCTAATAAAAAAACAGACTCTGCAAAGCAAATTGCAGAGATATTCTGCAAACATATTTATAAACTACACGGCTTTCCGAAGGTTATTGTTAGTGACAGGGATGCCAAATTTAAGGGAAACTTTTGGAAGGAATTGTTCAACCATGTTGGAACCTATCTCAATATGAGCTCAGCTTATCATCCTCAAACAGATGGGCAAACAGAAGTTGTTAATAAATGTTTGGAAGCCTACCTACGGTGTTATGCTACGGAGAAACAAAACAAGTGGGTCCAATGGTTGCATCTCGCTGAATGGTGGTATAATTCTACTTACCATACATCGACAAAAATGACTCCGTTCCAGGCTCTATATGGATATGAGCCTCCGAAGTGGAAAAATTTTGCTTCAATTCAAACTAATTTGCCAGCAGTAAAAAATCAACTAGAAGAACACCAAAAGGTCGTCCAAATTCTAAAAGAGAATTTGAGTGTTGCACAGAATCGTATGAAGCAACAAGCTGACCGTAATCGCACTGAGAGATCATTTGAAGTTGGAGACTGGGTGTTTGTCAAGCTTCAACCATACAAGCAGTTGTCCCTTAAACAAAAAGGAAAAAATAAATTAGCTCCAAAGTTTTATGGTCCTTATCAAATTATTAAAAAGATCAGTCAAGTCGCTTATGGGTTGAGCCTTCCCGATACCAGTCGTGTTCACAATGTTTTCCATGTGTCCTGCTTAAAAAAGGCATTGGGTAACCATCAGTTGCCCCAAACAACACTTCCCATTTTGGATGATGAAGGAAAGCTTGTTCTAGAGCCCAAGGGGATCCTATCTACTCGTGATAAGAAGCTGCGCTCTCGTGTTATTACCAAATATTTAATCAAATGGAAGGACTTGCCCATTGAAGAAGCATCTTGGGAGTCTGAAGCGTTTCGCCAGCGACACCCATCATTACGTATGCTTTGAGGACAAAGCATCTTAAGAGGGGGGCAATGTTATGTATATTTTATTATTTATTAATTAGGTTTAGTTATCTTAGGTTATTAACTGAAAAGGCATGATCAAAGATCATGCCTCTTCGCCAAGGGATACCTTGAGGCTATATTTAAAGCCCAGGTGATCCCTCATTTGTAATCATCTCATCTTTTCATCATTAATAATATATATTTATCAAGTTTTACCAGAGTTTTTACACTCCAATGTTTTTTTTAGTGGCTTTTTGATGGTAGTGATTGGCTGGAATGATTACAATTATGGTTTGTTATTTGGGTGCCAGTGCGCCATAATTGAATTTCATTGTAGGCTTTGAATTCTCAATATGAAAGGCATCCAGATCCTTTAAAGAGGACGTTTATGAATGAGTCTGTAATTTTTTTGTCTAAGTGATATCTTGACATCTTATTTCGTGATAAACATACCAGTAGCATTAATGACTCTCACATTCTATGTTTGGTCTTCAAACATAGTTTCACTCATTTTAATCTGTCCAACCTGAGCGAACATAAGAACAATAATTGCACTCGGTTCTAATATTGATTTACAGGCTTTGAATTCTTAATATGAAGGGCATCCAAATCCTTTGAAGAGGACGTTTATGATTGAGTATATTTTTGTCTATGTGACTATGTGTTTCACATCTTATTTCATGATAAACATACTAGTAACATTAATGACTCTCACATTCCATATTTGGTCTTCAAACATAGTTTCATTCATTTTAATCACTCCAACCTGAGCGAACATAAGAACAATAATTGCACTCGGTTCTAATATTGATTTACAGGCTTTGAATTCTTAATATGAAAGGTATCCAAATCCTTTGAAGAGGACGTTTATGATTGAGTATATTTTTGTCTAAGTGACTATGTGTTGCACATCTTGTTTCGTGATAAACATACCAGTAACATTAATGACACTCACATTCCATGTTTGGTCTTCAAACATAGTTTCATTCATTTTAATCACTCTGACATGAGCGAACATAAGAATAATAATTTCACTCGGTTCTAATATTGATAATACATTCTTTCCAGCATTTCTATAGCATATTTCCATTTGGAAAATTTTCAATTAAGGACCTGAAATTCAAAAGGCAGCAAGGCATTTACTCTTTAGGAATATTGAATGATGTCTCTTTAGGTATTTCTGAGGACATGATTTTTCTTGAGCAATAATGATGAATGTTCATAATTGACATTTATTAAATAACACTAAATTTTCCTTTAAAGGGGTCAGTAACAATTATTTATATCAAAGTCAAGGATACATAAGAAAGGAGACATGGTGAAGAGAAGCTTCCAACCTTACAACAAGCCCTAGAAAGGCATAACATTGAATGCATGGAATCCATTTTCCCTGATACACAATGAAAAATATTTGAATTTGGAACTAGGTCAAAATACAATAAAAAATAATAATAAAATAATATAATGATAAACTAGAGTCAGAGTTCTAGGAATAGTATAAGAGGAATTCAATATTGCGAATGTTAGTATCAAAGGAATTCAACATTGTGAATGTTATAGAAGCAAAACATTTCGTGGAAGGGAGAAATCTGCCCAACTTGGTCATAAAAACCAAGTGCATCCTTCATGCCAAAAAAAAAAAACATGCAGATTTTGTCATATAGAGGTCTTGAGTACTTTGGCCAAAATGTCTCATCCATTATGAAAAAACACATCTTACATGCAATTAATAACAAAGAAGTTGTTCCACATCAATTACCCACTATGGATATTTTAATTTGAGGTCCAGTAAACATAATTATCCACACCTTCTTTTGAAGGATCAGTTGGAGCCGAGAAAGTTCCTACTACCTCTTCTTTTTATATGCTATTATTTCTTATACCACAACCTTATGGCGTTTCCTTTGCAACATGTGGTGCAATTGCTAGTTGTAATAGTTATTAACTACATACGTAATTTTTCAAAAAAAATTTGTTAATGAAAATCAAATTTTATTTTATTTTTTATTATATATATATATTTTCCTTCTGTTAAAAAAAACTATATACATATCTTTAATTACCTAATTGTGGCTAAAAAACTTACATGTTTTTTACTTTATAATCATAAACTAATTTCACATTATATGATGTCAAACTTACTCAACTTTTTATTCTGAAATTTTAAACAAAGTTTTTCACTACATAATTTTAGCTTTTATAATTTTTTTATTTTTCAATTCCAAACAAAACTTACAAAAGAAAAAACCTAGTCAGTTCTTACTGTAGATTATAGTTTTAAAAAATTGACACTATGTGATTAACAATAGAGTAAGTTGAGACAACCCTAAAGGGTTTTTTCGTACATGTTTTATCATAACATTTCCCTCCATCCAATATATATTGTAGAGTCTTTTGAAGAGGGAGTCTATTCTAGTTTATAACCTGATCCACAATCAAAAATGGCTAGGGATTTCACAAGTTATTAGTCTGTAACCTGATCCACAATCGAAGGAAATTGCTAGGGATGTCACAAGTTATCATTCACATAGTGATTTATTGAAGTTATTAGCTGAAATGGATCCTATTAGATGCATGGTGGCCAGAGACACTAAAAAATTCAAAATAGATATTGAAGTTCTAAGTTGAAATGGATCATATTAGATGCATGGTGGTGAGAGACACTAAAAAATTTAAAATAGATATTTGTTATGACATCCATATTGTCTACAAACCATCCAAATTTCCCACATTATATGATGTCAAACTTACTCAACTTTTTATTCTGAAACTTTAAACAAAGTTTTTCACTTCATAAATTTTTAAAAATTTTCAATTCCAAACAAAACTTACAGAAGAAAAAACCCACTCAGTCCTTACTGCAGATTAACCAAATTGACACTATGTGATTAACAATATGGAAGTTGAGACAACCCTAAAGGGTTTTTTGTACATGTTTTATCATAACATTTCCCTCAATCCAATATATATTGTAGAGTATTTTGAAGAGAGAGTGTATTCTAGTTTATAACCTGATCCACAATCAAAGAAAATGGCTAGGGATTTTACAATATATTAGTTTGTAACTTGATCCAAAATCAAAGAAAATGGCCAGGGAAGTCACAAGTTATCATTCAAATAGTGATTTATTGAAGTTCCTAGCTGAAATGGATCCTATTAGATGCATGGTGGCCAGACACTAAAAAATTGAAAATAGATATTGAATTTCTCATTTGAAATGGATCATATTAGATGCATGGTGGCCAGAGACACTAAAAAATCTAAAATAGATATCTATTATGACATCCATATTGTCTACAAAACATCCAAATTTCCCATCTTATACAACAATTTCTAACAATAACAGCTCAATTTACTCTCCAATTTTTGAAACCCCCACCCATGTTAGGGAGATCACAGTGTAAAATCAAATGTTCCTCTGGTCTTTTTAAAGGGTTCATAAACAAAGAAGACAATGAGAAAGTCAATATTGTGGTATAATAAATGATTTTTAAATCATTGTGACAAAAAAACATCAAATTATCTCACAAAATATATCTAATGCTATAAGGATCGAGGGAGGTTCACGGTCAGCTTGGAAAACCAGGCATGAAGATGTTTATAATTATCAATGAAGTAGTCTTCAAAAGTTACTAGCTCTATTTTAATTATATAAATGTATTGAAAACCAAATGATAGTATTTACTTCAGTTGTTTTATTTGGACATGTTGCAAGCTGATATTTATTGCTATACAAGTTGAGCATCAAATTAATATGTAATGATTGTGCCATGAAGTTTTTAAATTATAACTCTTTAGCTATATCTTATCATTTTAGTATGATTTCAATCAAGAAGAGGCTTCAAATTTTAAGAACTATATATTATATCTGAGCACGTGATTCTATTCAAATTTATGAAACAAATTCATTTTTTACAACTTGTATATTTAAATATGTGATTTTGGAAGTGATGGTGGCTTCTTTAGATACTTGATTAGTATTGTGGAAGAACTTTTATTATATCATTAAGGACTGTGAGTAGTTCATGTAGCAATTGCATTGCTTATAACATATTTTCATATCCTTTGTATAAACTATTTTATATACAGTTCTAACACATTTCCTTGAGACATTAGCTATATGGTGAGTAGTTGATGTAGCAATTGCATTACTTATAACATATTTTTGTATCCTCTGTATAAGCTATTGTATCTACACATTTCCCCTAGGTGTTACCTATATGGTGAGTGAGTGATGATGGATTCTTTAGACACTTTATTAGTATTTTGGAAGAACTTGGAGTATATCATTAAGGATTGTCAGTAATTCAAGTAGCAGTTGCATTGCTTATGAAATATTTTATATCATTTGGATAAGTTGTTGTATATACAGTTATACTATGATATGGATACACATTCCCCTAAGCGTTACCATATTATAATTGTTGTCCAATTGTTGATATTTAGAGAAATATAATTAAATGATTGATGGTTTTGGAACATCAAAGTTACTATGATGACCTTTTATCTTAGGATGACTCCTTAGTGTTGAGATTCAATTTGCATGACGAAGATGCATAGATCGCTTCACAAGAAAACCCTTTTGCCTATTGATAGTATGTGGTAGTTGTATGAATGGACTATTTATATTTTCCTCATTGTCATAATATTCAACATAGTTATTTTTTTATTATAAGTATATATACAATTTATACATATTATGTAGTAAGAAATGTTCTTTAATAATTACAGTCACTGAAAGGGGAAATGATCTCAATACACCCCTCTAGATATACAATGTCTCATGGTATTCTTCTCATTTGGTGACACATGGAAATTTCAATACCAAAACTCTTTTACAGTGTTGCTCACATTATACGAAAGTCTATCTTGATAAGGTTTCCTACATATATTAGCCCAACATGCAAGTTCATCATTCTCATGTTATTGAATCCTAATTTTTTAATGCCTCCATAAAATTTGCTTAATGTTTTGTAGATTATTGTTTTCATTGACATCACAGTGTTGCTCACATTATACGAAAATTTATCTATAACAAATTTTTTATATATGTGAACAGATTATGTTGGTTTACATATATGTTTTCACCCACAATTCCCTGTTTCAATACCTATAACAAAATTTTCTGGTTGATAACTCTTATAATAAATATCTTTCAAACCTCCACGACCTGCTTCCATGGAAGCAAAATTTTCCTTTCATTCCTTCACGATGGCTCCTTCTCTGCAACAAATTATTTCATTATGTTGGTTTACATATATGTTTTCACCCACAATTGCCTATTTCAATATCTAGAACAAAATTTCCTGGTTGATAACTCTTATAATCAATATCTTTGAAACCTTGATGACCTCTTCCATGTAAGAAAAATTTGCCGACTTGCTTCCATGTAAGCAAAATTTGCCTTTCATTCCTTCATGATGGCTCCTTCTCGACAAAAACTTATTTATTCTACGCTACTCTTTCCTATGCTATTTCCTTACGACATTTCTTTTGCAACATATGATGCAATTGCTAGTTTAAATATTTATTATTTTAAAGAAATCTATATCATTACAACATTTATGGGAAAATATGTGATTTTCTTTTGTGAAAAATCTATATTTGGTTGTGGAATATCTATTCACTTATTTGTTATTATTTTTCTTTCTTTTGTGAAAAATCTATATTGGATTATAAAATATCTATTCATTTATTTGTTAGTAAAAAACAATGTTATTCATCATTTTTTGCCTCTCTGGTCGCGAAGCGTTTTCTGAGGAGCGATCGGACTAGGGCTTCCGCGCCTCTGCGCGCCCTTGGGGCTGTCGTGCCCTTGCTATCATTCTGATGCTGCTGCGCACAGCCATGGAGCCCTCTGAGGGATCAGATCTGCCTCCCCCCCCTGGAGGTTATCGCCTTCAAAGAAATGATCGCCCAATGCAACAAGCGCCCACCTTCAGTGAGCCAACATAAATTTGTCAAGAAGATGGATACCATCCCCTCAGTAGTCCTTCCCGAGGAAGAAACCTGCAAAGCTGCTCTGAACCTGGCTGAGCGTGGCCTCATAGGTCAGTTCACGGGCCTCTGGCCCTCTCCCAAGTCGGTGGAGGACTGGACTCAAAGGAACTGGAAGCCGCTAACCAAAGAGGGAGTAAAAAGTTACTTCGTTGGCAAAGGTTTCTTCGTCTTTGTCTTTGAAAGTGCAGAGGATAGAAGCTTAATCTTCAGGAATGGCCCTTACTTTATGGGTCCGCAAGGCCTATACCTTAATAAATGGTCGCCAGATTTCGATCCAGCCCAGGACGTTCCTTCGGCCGTCCCAGTGTGGGTGCGGCTTCCCCACCTTCCCCTCCACTGCTGGAGCCCAAAGTCTCTCCAGATCATAGGCAACGCCTTAGGCAAATACATTGATCAAGCCCCAAGAAAAGATCAATACTCTTGTGCCCGCATCTGCGTCGAAGTAGATCTGGAGGAGGGTTTACCGGAAGCCATCAATCTCATAGTCGCAGGATGGACGCATGTCCAAGAGCTGGACTACGAAAAACTCCCATTCAAATGCAGACACTGCCATGGCTACGGGTACTTTGCCAAACATTGCAATAAAAAGGCAGAAGATCAACCTGAGAGCCAAAATGGAGAGCAATGGACTCTAGTCCAAAAACCCACCAATCACAGAAAGGGTACCGGGAAAGGCCCTCTGAAAGAGGCACCAAGCAGCTCCAATCACACCCAAGGTAAAAACTCAAATGGCAAAGAAAACAGTCAGAATAAGGCAGCTACAGCAAACCAGGAAACCTTGGACCAGCCCGGATCTCCCATTATCAATCAAGATGGCGGGGAAAAGACACTTCCTGAGGTCACCCAAGGAAGCCCTTCCAACCCCACATATGCAGATGTCACAAGGAAAAATCCTATTGACAGTTCCGGGTCCTCGGAGGATGAAACCTACGAGCAACCCACAAAAAAAGTTCGCAGGAAATCTCGCAGAGAAGAAAGGGAAGAGGAGGCTGAAAGGCTCAAAACTCAAGGAAGCCAACCCACTATAGAGATGTCTATTGGGAGAAATACTAGGACCAGGCCCCCCAAGGGAGGCTCCCTCCACTTCCCAGGTAAATAATGCGCCTCGTCTCTTGGAACTGCAGAGGTCTGGGTAATCCCTCGAAAGCTGAAGCGATCAAAGATCTCCTCAAAATGGAACCCTCAGATATTCTCATGCTCCAAGAGACTAAGATTGAGGGGAAAGCCCTCCTAGACACCAGGAAGATGAAATGGAAAAAAAAGGCAGGAAAAGCTGTCAGCTCAAGAGGCTCATCCGGAGGACTCGCAACCCTCTGGTCAGAAGATCTCTTCTAGCTGATCAATTCCCACGAAAAAAAACACTGGATCTTCACGGAATTAATGCATATTCCAAGTAAGTTAACTTTCTCCCTCTTCAATCTTTATGTTCCTGTTCTATACTCAGAAAAGAGAGATTGCTGGACCACCCTCATAGCCTTCCTTGAGCATCACTCCCCTAGAAACATCATTCTGGCAGGGGACTTAAATATTGTTTTGAAATTCAAAGAAAAAAGGGGAGGTACAAACATCAGAGATCCCTTCCTCCCTCTGGTCGAAGGCCTCATCCAGGATTGGGACCTTGTAGATTTCATTTCGGCAAAAGGGCTTTTCACTTGGTCCAATAACAGAGTGGGAGGGGAACATATCTCCGCCCGATTGGATCGATTTATGGTTCAGGGTGCACTGATGATGAATAAGAAGATTATTACCACCAAAATCCTTCCCAAGCTGACTTCAGATCACAAGCCAGTCCAGCTCTCTCTAGAAGATGAAGATGATTTGGGTCCTATCCCCTTTCGTTTTAGCCCTCTATGGATTGAAAGAGATGGCTTCTTCGACACAGTGAAAACAGCTTGGAGCAAAACCTTCTCAGGGTCCCCCAGCTACGTGTGGGAGAAAAAGCTCAAAGCCACAAAGCAGGCACTGAAGGAGTGGATCAGGAAACCTGCTCCAAATCCAACTAGCCACCGAAAAGAAATAGTGCAGTCCCTAGAGGCATTGCAAATCGATATGGAAAGCAGAGATATCACTCCAGCGCTGCTGGATAAAGAAGTCAAAATCCAATGTTCATCTTTCCAATCCTTCCGGCTAGAGGAGGAGTACTGGAGAATCAAATCTCGAAGTCTGTGGCTGAAGGTGGGCGACAGGATCACCTCCTTCTTCCATCGCCAATACCGTGCAAGACTCTCCAGAAATCACATCTCTGAAATCACAACAGCATAAGGGCAGATCTGCAAAGGGTTCAGCCAGATAAAAGAGGCAGCTGAAAGTCATTATAGACAGCTGTACACTGCAGGAATCCAAGGTAATGAGGAGGACACCGCTGATCTCCTTTCCAACATCCCCCTCCTGGTCAGACCTGAAGATAACACTGATCTCAACAGACCCTTCACTGAAGAAGAAGTCATTAAATTTATCTGGTCTATGGACTCAGACAAGGCTCCTGGGCCCGATGGTTTTACCATCCACTTCTACAAGATGTGCTGGGACATCATAAAAACTGATCTCTTAAAGATGATTAAAGGATTCATGAATAAAGCCAAGGTAGGGGGAGGAACCAACTCCACATACCTCGCCCTCATTCCAAAAGAAACTAATCCTGAAACCTTCGCTAGATTCAGGCCCATATCTCTATGCAACGCCTCTTACAAAATTCTGGCAAAGCTCCTTGCAAATAGGATCAAGCCCCTTCTAAATAGACTTATCTCTAGCAATCAAGGAGGCTTCGTTGAAGGCAGGCACATCCTGGACAATGTCATCCAAGTCCAGGAGATTATTCACTCAAGCAAGCAACGAAAAGAAAAAGGGATGCTGATAAAACTTGACATGGCCAATGCTTTTGATCGTGTCAACCGACCCTTCCTCTACAAAGTCCTCCTCGCCTTTGGTTTCTCCCCTCACTTTGTCTCTCTCATCAAGGCATGCACTGACAACCCTTGGATTTCCCCTCTCGTCAATGGCCGCCCTACCTCTTTTTTCCAAGCCCAGAGAGGTCTTAGGCAGGGATGCCCACTCTCTCCCTTCCTGTACATTCTGATGGCAGACTCTCTTAGTAGAAAGCTCTCAGCAGAAAAAGTTGCAGGCTCCCTTCCAGGCCTGAAACCTTCCATTCATTCTCCTGCCCAGAATCATGCTCTTTTTTTGGATGACTCCCTCCTTCTCGGAGGCACCTCTGCAAGAATTTCCAAAGCTTTTGATGAAGTCCTAAAAAGTTACTGCAGGGCCACGGGAGCCTCCATTAATGAAGGGAAAAGCGAAGTTTATGGTTGGAACATCGAGCAACATGAGCTCACAAATATCTCTACTCTCCTTGGATTCAATAGCCAAGCCCAATGGGAGAGGATGAAATACCTTGGTCTCCCCATAATAAATGGCTGCAATAAGAGAGCGCTGTGGTCTGAAGTCATCAGCAAAATCAAGTCAAAAATCACAATCTGGGGAGGATACTGGCTCACATCTGGAGGTAAGGTTACCCTGATCAAGTCTGTGCTTTCCGCATTACCAATCTATCAAGCGTCTTTCCTCCTCGCTCCAAAACAGGTGACGGACCACATCTCCAAATTGATTCGTGACTTCCTCTGGCAAGGGGGGAAGGGTAACAATCATAAATTGCATCTTGTGAAATGGGAACTGGTTAAACGCTCAATCTCAGAGGGAGGACTGCAAATTCGGGATCCAGCCCTGGTCAATCTAGCGATGGGAGGTAAAATCCTCTGGAACCTATTTAAGAACCCAAAGCACCCTGTTAGCGAAACTCTGAAAACGAAGTATGCCCATAAGGTGCCGCTTCGAAATCTCCAGGCGACTCAAACAAATAATGGCTCCTAGGTATGGAAACTCTGCAACAGAAGTCTGAACTTTTTCAAAGAGAGAGTATACAAAATCCTAGGCAATGGCAAACACACAAATCTGTGGCATGACTGCATAATGGACAGAGATTCCCTTTCAGAAATCGATGAAATCGCAGAGTTGAGGAACTGGTTGGAACGCGCTGGAATTAACAGCGTTCACGACCTCTCCAAATGGGATTGTCATGGCGCATGGAATGGTTGGGACTTTTATGGTATTCCTGGTCGCTTAAATCAACAGATGCTCGCGCTTGAAGAGATGCTGGAAGAAGCGGCCCCAGTGAACAGAAGGACGAAGGATAGTTGGGGATGGGGGCAATCTGGAATCTATACAATAGCAGCAGCATACAATGCTCTCCAGCCCATCAAGAACAGCAGCAAAAATCCGGATTTCTGGAAGAAAGTTTGGGAGCCCCTTGCTTTACCTAAAGTAAACTTCTTCTTTTGGACGCTGGCCCACAATAAGTTGTTAACTGGAGACAATCTGATGAAAAGAGGCATAGCTGGGCCTCACAGATGCGAGTTGTGCAGAACCAGTGCAGAAACAGCCAAGCACCTCTTCATGGATTGTAAGTTTGTTAAAGATGTGTGGGGTCTTATTCTTCACGAGTTTCACATCACAGCCCCCTCGTATAACTCTGTAGCAGATCTCTTCGACTCTTGGAACCAATGCTATCCCTACAAAATCCCCAGCAAATCTTTTTGAAGGAAAATATGGATTTCCATCCCCAAATTTACTTGCTGGCAGACTTGGTTGGCCCGGAATGACTTGATTTTCAATGGAAAGGAGCAAAATCCTTTTGCGGTAGTTGTAAAAGCGAAATCCCTCCTCCTGGAAGCTGCTCAACAACAATACTTTCTGCAGATCCTTTGCTGCTCCCTGAAGAAGAAAGGTGGCTGGGTCCTCTTTCCCCCTACCCCCGGAGGCAGCTTTATGTTCCTCAATCTGTGAATCCAGTATGGCAAATAAGAGACCCCGAAGCTATCTTTCAAGAGTGGTGGCGAAAACAAAAAACATCTACGATCTTCTTTGATGGTGCCTCTAAAGGCAATCCCGGGGCTGCTGGAGCTGGTGGGGTCATCTACGCCCCGGATGGAGTCAGAAGGGACAGCTTCTGCTGGGGCATTGGGCAGAAATCTAACAACCAAGCTGATATCCTAAGCCTTCTTAAAGCTTGCCAAATTGCCATAGATAGAGGGGATAAAGAAATCCAAGTATTCAGAGACTCTGAGATCTTAATTAAAAAGTTAAACTCGGAGAATTTATTCACCAATGCAAGTCTTAACAAAACTCTGAGCAGATTAAAGGAAGTCCTCCTCGATTTTGAATCCTATAAATTCTTCCACATTTTTAGAAATCTGAACAGCAAAGCAGATCTTTTGGCAAACAAGGGCTGTACTCTTGGGAAAGGTCAAATTCTCATAAATGGGGATAGTTCAATCCATCTCTGTAACCCATGAGGAATCTGCATCATGTAACATGGAACAGAAATAGATGCAATGTAATGATGGCAGCAATGGCGCAAGTCCAAATTTCTCTCCAAATTAAATAAAGATACACCCGTTACAGTTAAAAAAAAAAAAAAATGTTATTCAACATATCTTTACATCTTATTTTTTAAACCTTGAATTTTAATTACACTTTGTTTTTAAACAACTCTACATACAATAATCCAAACATGGCTTCTAAGGATTTTGAATATTTATTTGTTTTTAATTCGTATCAAGACTAGTTGAACAAAATATTTAGATAAGCGATCTACCCTTGTAAATAGTCACAAGGTCCTTAAATTCGATGAAAACCATGTGAGACCAATATTCTAACAAGGACCTAACAAAGACATTTCAACATAGTCTAACAAGGACCTAGCAAAGACATTTCAACTTTGAGTAGTTTTGCAGGGATTCTTTGCCTGCAAATTAAATTTAGATAAATTTATCTTTTATAGTGTTTTTTCCATTTATCTTTTATCCTGTTTTGCTTTGAACTCTAGAAGCGTTGTATTTATGTGAACCTGAAATGCACTGCAAGGAGTCTATTTTTAGAAGGATGAACAATTGGTTATAAATATTTATATTAGGATTTTTTTTCTTTCTTATGAACATATTTTCAACTTATTTAAAAATTTTGAAATTTTATTTCTAACTTATTTAAGAATAAAAGAGTAACCTCTTCACTACTAAAATATGCCCCTTTTTAATGTTGAAAAAACTCTTTATCATTAAGCATTTATAATTGTTTTTTCAAAACAGTCACACAACTTTCTTTGTATCTATATAAATTAGTAATTGCCCCAAAAAGTGTAAAAAGAGACCGATAGGTTTGCTAATTTGGGAAAATTGTATTAGAAAGACATTTATAGACATGTATGTAATATGTTTTACATTTCCTAAAATAGGAAGGTCAACCTTTAAAGATGGAAAGTCATACGTTAAATCCCAACTTTAATTAAAACTAACTATTGTCCACACTCTAATTGAAAACTATAAAAAATATATTTATGTTTGTTTTAATATTTATGCATTTTAATTTAAAATAAAACCATTGTTTGGTGGTATAAATTATTTTATTATATGTTCACACTTTTTTTTTTTTTTTCACTTTCTAATTTTCATCATAGAATTTAAGTTCTATATTGTAATAAATATAAAATATACTTAAAAAAAAACATTTTAATATTATTCTTCTCAAAGTTTTGGAGGAACTTTTACCAAATTTATTATTATAATAATAATGATCTAATTAACATAATTAACATAATTTATAATTATTATTTAAGTTGTATAGCAAATTTTTTAGTTATTGTTTAAATATGCATCCATATGAATAAAATTTGGACTATTAAGTAACTCTTTTTTTTTTTTTTTAAATTAATTTTGATTAACACATGCAACTCTCCTCCATCCCATATTATTTCATGCTTCTCAAGATGCTAATAAAAATTGATTCGTTGAAACTATCATAATTTTCAGCGTGCATGTATGACATGTTAATCCTTTCAAGAAATAAAGTATTTATCTGACCAAATATCATAATTATAAATTACAATTAAAAAATTTGAATGCATAAAGCTAACTACCAAACTATCTTATGTAGTCAAAAACATGTAAACTTGAATGCATAAAACGAACTACAAAGCTATCCTATGTGGTCAAAAATATGTAAATCATGATTACAAGCCCAACACTTTACTAAAAATTATAGTTAAAAAAATGTAAAAGTTTATTCCTAAAAAAATATATGTATTATAGCAATTGCCCCAAAATAAGATTGTTGAAATGGAAAAGTTGTATTTTGTAATTGAAATATTAAGACAATATAATTTACCATTTATTTTAGCAAATAAATATTTAAAACCATTGTGAAGAAATATTGATTTTCTAGAATGGACAATTTATATTAAGAGGAAACAACAACTACACATTACTATTACCTCATTTTAGACATTCTATGTTATTTGATTAAGGGAAACAAATCATTTATTTTTCCTATTGATATGATGACATTCAGAATGTATATTGTATTATTATTGTTGATTATCTCATTTACAAAATTATCTATCTTTATTGTTTCTCGAAATTATATCCAAGAAAGTTAACAAATCTAAGAATCTTCTTTATTTTTTTAGTAATCATTTTTACAAAATATTCTCCCTCAAAACAGTTTGCAAGAAAGTGGCTTTAGTGAAAGAACTTTACTTTCTTTACTGTCATTTTTCTCCTCAAAAAATTTTCTTAATCTTTTGTTCATAAAACTATGAATAAAACTATGAGTCTCCTAAAACAAAAAGTTAATCTAAGGCACCCAGTTTGACACTAACCCAACTGCATGCAAGTGAGATCGTTCCACGAAATAGTTTGCTTTTGGAATTAGTGGTCCACATTTATGAGTTTTTTTTTGATTTGGTGGTTTACATTTATGTGAATTTTTGTTTCAATGTTAACATCTATAAAACTTAGATGGACCATAAAAAGTAAATATAATAGTTTTATGTCAAACGTTGTGTTTGATTCGCCCAATTTGTATGCCATTAAACCAACATGGAACTATCCTATGTGGTTAAAAATATATAAATCATGATTACAAGCCCAATACTTAACTAAAAATTATAGTTAAAAAAATATAAAAGTTTCTTCCTAACAAATTATATGTATTATAGCAACTGCCCCAAAAGGTGAACAAAGAGGCAGATAACATTGTTGAATTGGAAAAATTGTATTTTGTAATTGAAATATTGAGGCGATGATTATCTAATTTATGACATTATTTATCTTTATTCTTTCTGAAAATTATATCCAATAAAGTTAACAAATCTAAGAATATTCTTTATTTATTTAGTAATCATTTTTACAAAATATTCTCCATCAAAACAGTATGCAAGAAAGTGGCTTTAGTGAAAGAACTTTACTTTCTTTGCTACCATTTTTCGCCTCAAACATTTTTCTTAGTCTTTTGTTCATAAAACTATGAATCTCCTAAAACAAAAAGTTAATCTAAGGCACCAAATTTGACGCTAACCCATCTGCGTGAAAGTGGGATCCTTCGAAGAAATAACATCTATTAATTAAATATAATGGTTTTATGTCAGATGTTCTATTTGATTTTCTCAATTTGTATGCCATTAAACCAACCTCGAACTATCCTATGTGGTCAAGAATATGTAAATCATGATTACAAGCCCAACACTTTACTAAAAATTATAGTTAAAAAAATGTAAAAGTTTCTTCCAAACAAATTATATGTATTATAGCAATTGCCACAAAAGGTGAATAAAGAGACAGAAAAAATTGTTGAATTGGATAAATTGTATTTTGTAATTGAAATATTGAGACAATGAATGTTGGCCGACATATAATTTACCATTTATTTTAGCAAAGAAATACTTAAAACCACTGTGAAGAAATATTGATTTTTTAAAATGGACAATTTATACTAAGAGGAAACAACATTTAAAAATTGCTTTTACCTCATTTTAGACATATATGTTATTTTATTAAGGGAAATAAACCATTTATTTTTTCTATTGATATGATGACATTCATAATGCATATTGTATTATTATTGTTGATTATTTCATTTATGAAAATTAAGGGAAATAAATCATTTATTTTTTCTATTGATACGATGACATTCATAATGTATAAGAAATTGTTTTTGATTATCTCATTTATGAAATTATCTATCTTTATTGTTTTGGAAATTATATCCAAGAAAGTTATCAAATCTAAGAATCTTCTTTATTTATTTAGTAATCATATTTACAAAATATTCTCCATCAAAACAATATGCAAGAAAGTGACTTTAGTGTCGAAAGAACTTTACTTTCTTTGCTGCCATTTTTCTCCTCAAACAATTTTCTTAATCTTTTGTTCATAAAAATATGAATCTCCTAAAGAAAAAAGTTAAACAAAAATTTAAACTATGGCACCCACTTTGACACTAATGCAACTGAGTGCAAGTGGGATCCTTAGAAGCAATAGTTTGATTTTTGAATTAGTGGCCCACATTTATGAGTTTTTTTGACTTGGTGTTCTACATTTATGTGAATTTTTGTTTCAATGTTAACATCTATAAAAATTAGTTGGACCATAAAACTAAATATAATAGTTTTATGTCAAAGGTTGTGTTTGATTTGCTCAATTTGTATGCCATTAAACCAACCCTGACTATCTGGCCAACATAATAAACACAAAAATACTCTCTTTCCTTCCATCCTTACTAACTATAGAACTTATCTTTCTCTCCATTTTTCATTACAATTTTACGTGGGATGAATGGCACATGTGTTTGAGAAATTTGACCTCACTATTATTTAAAACAACCCCTTCCCCAAGCAATCTCCCTCCTCAAAAACCTAGAATATGTGTCCTTTTCTCTCAACCCTTTAATTAATATCAATTTATTTGCAATGAAAGAATATTAACAAGGGTATGTCACAACTTCAATGTTTAATATTATCCACATTATCAATTACTTTCAGGAACATTAATTTTATCCATCTCAGTGTGATATATATATATTTTTTCTAATTTAAAAATGGGCATGCAATATGACTCAACATACTTGCATCTTTGGTCTCTAATAGCTCATGTTTACATTGAAATGAGGGTATATATATATATAAAATTGAATTTTGAATATATTTTATATATTATTTTCCATGAAAACCCATCACCAAAACCGAGACTGACTACTTTGCAAGTTTTCTCTCAGGTTTGCTACAATGTAAACCTACAGAAACTTCTAAGATTTTATTCCTCTGGAAAACAACCTCCCATAGCTATATGAAATTATACATTAACAAACTCTTTATAATGCCACTTTTTTCCTACCTTACGAGATAGTTACTAATTACCTGATGAGAGGAACCTGGACATTTAACTTATGCCATTTAAGTTCTAATAATCAAACATTACATCCTACTTTTGGTTGCCACCTACAAGCATTGCTAAGATATGGATTTATTGAAATGCCAACCATAGTAGATACTTTTATGGGTATAGCTCACTTTTTGCTAAACATACCTTGATATGGAAAAAAGGATCCTGGTTAGCAACACTTTAATGAAAATGTATACATATTACTAAAGTGGTGATCCGAACAAGAAGATTGCACCATTTCAAAAAATAGAAATGACAACAGATTCATGTGAATATAGAAGGCATTTTCTTAGGCACAATGTTCTTCAAATAGTATGGGTCAAAAACACAATAGGTGAATCTAGGCAGGAGGAAAAAACGACCAATCTACAATCACACCAGTTGGGAAACGAATTTGCCACCTAGAGAATTCCGGTGGAGCACTTGAGTACTTTAAGAACCATATGTGCCTCTTTCAAGGTGTTCCGTCACTTTTTAAAAATATACTTAATACAAGAATCTGATCAACCTAAGACTTTTCTCAAATATTTTCATGTAAAATAAAAGGGAAAAAGGTGAAAAATTAAAAAAGGTAAAAAAAAAAAGTATAATCCTTGAATATTTACTACCTTTCAAATAATAGTAAGGAACTAAACAAAAGAAACATACCTTGTGGAAGTTAGGCACAATAGGCTGCTTTATTTAATTACTTTTCCCAGATGGATTGAAACAAGTGGAATGCACAAGAAGCGAGCAAGCATCCAAAGCTCTCGTGCCTTGAAATGCTGCAACATCATGTTAAAATACATTAAAATACATACAATTTGAGTATTTTTTGAGAACTGATAAAATTCTAATAGGACTTCTTCTGAGCCTAATTGTAACTGAATAGGGGAGGAAATAGTTCTTGCCTGACTAAGCTGAGATAGAAGATGATCATCAGCACCAAAGCAGGAAACATTAAGTTGTAACATTGGCCTCAACATCTCATCTGCACGGCATGCCCCCATTACTTGCAAATATAAAGCTTCAAGTCGTTGCAACATTTGTTTTCCCTTTCAGTTTGTTGAAGCGACAAATCCCCATATCCTGTGCCCTACAACACTTCAGTGAGCCTTCGTGCAATACTGCTATGATTCCTTGTATCATTACTACACTGCACCTCGGTGCTACCATTCCCACCATCATGCCTGCTGCCAATCTCTAATCTGGGCTTTGCGGGCATTCTGCATTATACAACAGAGCAAGTAACAGTGCAACGATTGAATCCTCCATCTGGTAACCTTGATTCTGAATTTCCTAGAGGGGTAAAGAAGGAATGAGATGTCGTAGCGACATGAACCACTGAGGTTGCAATTTCCAATTGTTCGTGCAACGGGGAAGCCAGGACTTGCAGAGCAATGACCCTAGCTTTACCCAATAACCAACCTCCCCACACATAATTAGCACTGCAAGCTGACGAACCAGAAAAATCAATGAGATACATCAAATGTATAACACTTTTAGAAGCAATGCAATCCATAACAGAGAAATTTCGTTCGTCCAAAACACCAGTGGTGTAGGAAACAAAAAACATTGACAATGTGGGGATGAATTTGCGGCAGGCCGCTGCAAGAACTTCTGAAATCTTACCGATCTTGAAAAGTGACTATTCCTTTGTAATTTCCACTCTATTCCCCCCTAGCTTGTCTCTGAACCTTGCGACTCAAAGGATGAACCCTCCGAATGCCTGGATTCTGCATCCTCTTTCTTTAAACAAGGCATTCCGTTTTTCCAATTGTGCATCTTGGTGAATTTCCTCAGCTTTGAACTGTCCGAAGTGGGTTCAAGGAAATATATAGCATGATATTTTACCAAAATAACTTCCTATTGGAAATATTGTCATTGATGGAAAAGGAACATATCAGGATCAACAAAGGTATAAACGAACAACAAGGCAAAGAAGACAAAAGGCAGTGAAACTGCTACATTGAAGAAATTGTAATAATGTGAAATTGTTGATTGAGCTAAATTGTTGTGATGCAAAGGCAAGTCTCTAAGCCAAAGGAAAAACTCCAAGGAAAAAACAAAGATGCATTAAACTGAATTGTTGTAATACAATAATGATATACATTGTTAATTGATGTTGGCATTAAGTTGATCCATTCAATCATTACATATGGATGAAATTAATATTGGATTATTTATGTATTTTGTGGACTAATATTCAAGTTATGAAGTGCGTGGAAAATAATGAACGGAAGGCAAAGATTCAAGCATGATCTCTTCCTATTCCTATGTGGAATACAAACAACCATCAAAATATCTCTACAAAATATGTCATTTTGGAGTGCATGAGAAGGAAGAGAGCTAGAGAATGTGATAGAGCCAATTGAGATATTATGCACATATGGAGCTGATGTGAAGTAGATTTAAAGGGAGAAGAGGCAGAAGTAAAGATGGAGATATGAAAAGTTTATAACCAGGTAAATCATTATATTTTTTTCATGTTGGGTGAGGGGATTGTGGTCTCTTTTCAAGTTGTGTCTTGATAAAATGTTTAGTTGGAGTTGGTTGAGATAGGAGCCTCCTATGGGTGGTAGCTTGCAGAAAACACATGGAATTTGGAGCTTCCTTGCATGTTGTATCTTGTATAAGTTTGAGGTATAATCCTCCTGTAGGTTGGACCCTACAAAAAATCAGATGTACTAAGGAGTGGGAGCTTGCCTTTGCATCACAACAATAATAAAATTGTGGTTTTCTCCATTATGGGTTTCCACTTAGATCTGGTGTCCATGTGCATTATTATTATGTGTTTATGTGACGTGTTACTCTGCTTATTGCTTGTTGTTCACATATTGAGTTTGTTGATCATTATGTATTGAGTTTCTCATGTAATGGTTCTGTTAATGAGTTTAATAAAATATTTTTAATGTCCAGGAATGGACTAAATTGATTCACCCCCCATCTCAGTTTAGTCAAGGGTTCATAAATTGGTATCAGAGCCGGTTCCTTTGGTGTAAGCCTAATATCTTGAAGGAGATTTTCTTGATTCATGGACTATCAAAGTGTACCTGTGTTGAGTTCATAAAACTTTCATGAATGGAGAGATAAGGCTAAAACTGATTTAATGGCTTATGGACTTGAGGTATGGAAACTTGTATACAATGGTTAATGCAAAGACTCTCCCTCTTTGCAAGAAAAACAATGGAATTCCAAGGAAAAATGCGTATTGTATAACAGTCTTCATAACAAGGAACTTGATACAGTAATGGATTTAACTTCTGCAAAAGAAATCTGGAATAGATTGTATCTCATACATGAAGGAGACACTAGTGGATGCATTGTCAAGAAGGAGAAGATAAAAAATAAGAAGAGAATTCCCTTTCAAAAGGAAAAGGTTCAATTAAATGAGGTACCTACTACTGTGAGTGGACGTGATTGCCATGAAGAAACTATTGTTGAAGAATAAGCCAAACTTGACCTTATTTTGAGTGAAACAGGAAGATTGAAGAATGAAAACAAAGATTTGAATAAATTAGTGCAGATATGTGATGAAAGAGAACATGAATATGAGAAGGAAATCATTAGCCTAAGGACACAAATTGACTTAGAAGCAAGGAGAATAGAGGTGATGATTAATAATCGACTAAATGAGAAAGAGGTACAATGTGAGAGATTAGAGGCTGAGATTGTTTCAAATAATAGTGAGCTATTTGAAAATACCATATTATATATAAGGTTGAATGAACATAATATCTCCATGAAGAACTCAAAAAAATCATTTATTCAAGAGGACACCACAATGTTGAAAACGCATGTAGAAGATGAGACAAGCCGTGTGGTTAACAAGGAGACAACCAAAGGCAAGGAACATAATCAAGATGGAAAAAATGGATTGAAGAAAGTCCAATATGCTCCTAAATATGAGGATATGAAGCCTGGAAGAATTGGAAAGAGCAGTGTCACATTCCTCCATTGCCATAAACTTGGCCATACAACAACACACTATTGGAGAAACGAAACCAAATATTATCAGTAAGAGATGCAACAGACAAATAAGCTACCTCAAGTAAGCAATCAAAGGAGAACTCTATCTAGTAGAAAATCATATGTCATCAGGTACATAAATTTCTTCTATGGCTATTGTTTCTTCTACTATGCATTTGGACATAAGGTTGCTGATTGCAAACATGTTGAAACGAAAAATAGAAAATAAAAATATTTTTAGGCGAAACAAGGTGCTATAAGCATAATAATCCAGGCTACATAGCCCAAGACTGGAAGCTATCACATACCCTAAATAATCCCAAACAAAATATGTACACTATAAGAAAACCAAACAATGTGACAAAAGGAAACAAAGACAATAGACAAAAAATTACTAAAGTGTGGAAGAGGAAGAACAAAGAGCAACTAGTACCTAGCTTGATCTCAGGGGGAGTTGCTCAAGAAAGTAAAAGATGAATCTATTGAATGTTTGAGCAACACCATATCAGGGGGATAACAATTCCATTAATACTCATTGGAGACAACAAAAACAAGTAAGTGAAAATGTAAGGAGGGCCAAAGAAAACAAAGAAAATTTAAGTCATTGTTAAGACCCTTGCAATGAAGATGGAGAATAAAGTCAGCTTGAAATATATTTAAGTGATAAGGTTGAGGATCATGTATATGAGTACATGAAATATTATAGAACTATGCGCAATCTATGCAACTAGTAGCCCTTTTACATCTGTCCTCACCAAATCTATGCTAAGTAAAAGGAGAGAAAGCATGAAAGCATTGGTACAAAATTAAAATAAATGTAGAAAAAGTCTTGAGCTTCCAAAAGAGTTCCATTGGCTATTGCGAGGTTAAGTATATGAAATTACATTGCCTGTTGTAAAGGTAAGCCTGGTAGGAATTAATGGCGGCCAATGATCCAGTCTCTAGTGAAAAGGAGAATATGCTCTTGAATTAAATTTCAGAAGAAGAAAGAGAAACATTTTTAAGGGAGTTGCCATCATTGTCATATTCATCGAGGAGGAGGATTGATTTCACAAATATCATGTCTACAAATTATATGCACTTTCGGTTTCTCACCATTGGCGCTCCAGAAGTGCTCCAGATAATAATATTGGCTTTTTTGATTGGGAAATGTCACCTGCTAATACTTCAAAGCAAGGCAAGGAGGAATATGGAAAATAAGTTTGGAATCCAAATTCTAACTGCAGAAAGAAACACTTATATTTTTCAGGTCATCATGCTGCACTAGAACATGATGTTGCACACAACTACAAATGAAATTGCAAGATGAAAACTTCATACAACCATGTGCCAAGCTTCATGTGCCCTTTCACCTAGACATCAACATATAAGAAAATATGAATAGATCCAAAGAAATCAAAAGAAAAAAAAAGGGAGGAATGCAACTAAAATCTAGAAAGCTAACATCTCTAAAACAACTTGGATGGTTTCTCATGTTGACTATCAATGAGCTAGAAACTATTCTTATTCCTTACTGGGAGAGTACTGTTAAAAGACTAAAAGAAAGCTTTGGACCAAATCATTTTCAGAATTTCTTACGATTTGGGAGGCAGCATGTGAAGAGTTCTAAAGATCTCAGATAACATCACAAATTCTTGAAATGAAAAAACATATAATGGAAACAGATCTAAGATTTAATGTCGAATAACTAAATAAGCTTCTTTAAAACCATGTTTCATGTGTGAAGGTCACAAATCTCTTCTACATTGCAACTCCAAGGGAATTAGTAACATGCAGGGTTTTTCAAGTGTACACATTATTCAGGAGTCGAGAGAAGCAAGTTATGAGAGCACTGTGAGATCCTTCTCGGTTCTCCCTTCAACCAAAGATGGATTGGATGAATAAGAAGACTAGCAACAATTGAACCTGCGTTCAACCCAGATAATAATCTTTACAAAATACGTTGGCAGATATGAAAGTGTGAGTCTGCGATTTTGCAAGTATGTAGATGCCAAATTGGAGTGTTACTTAGTGATATACGAATGCATGGAACATTACCTTTATTCATTGATGACAACAAATATTATGGTGGCAGTGCAGAGGTAGCATCTAGGCGTTATAGCAGTGTTGGTAGCATCAACGTATAACACAGAAGAAACATCGTCAATGTGTTGGTTAGTATATCAGTCATATTAGATAGAGCGACGTTATTTTTTTTATGTGTCAGGCGGAGAAATGGAGTTGATTCATAGCAAATTATGCTCAACATAAGAAACAAATCATAGTGGCACAACGTAATGCATGGAGCAGTTATGGTGGAGATGTAGGGAAACGAGCCCTGTGCCTCTCGAATGTGTAACAGAACGTTATTTTTTTTCTTCAGATGGTGGTGCTTCCCAGGTCTCAGAATGGTGCATCGTAACCCATGGATTAGTTATGTCAGAGCGTAAATGATTTTATGGTGCTGGAGTTGATGGTGGCGGAACATAATGCATGGAGTAACTTGACGTGAAATGAACACACAACCTTTTGAGCATTATAGTTGGAGTAGTATTAAATTCTTAGAATGCTTATTTCATGTAGTAAACGAAAAAAAATCATTTCAGTCTTGGTGATTTTAAAAATTGAGATGTGAGGAAAAATATTAAACAATACATAGTCATATCAGGATCAGATATGCACTTCTACATGTAGGACAGTGATGGTGGCAACCAAATCATTCATTGTTCAGACTTCGCAGCGTCGTACATCATAGTCACCTTCGTGCAAATATTCAGATGAGCTTCATCGGGATTGATACTATTGCAGAGTTGCTTTCCCCCGAAGAATTTCCGTAGTAATTCCTGTACCTTTGGAATTCGTGTTGAACCATCGACTAACACTACATGATCAATATGTTCTTTGGTCATCCTAGCATCTTGCAGACACTTCTCAAACATTTCCATGCACTTTTCGAAGAATTCAGCGTTGAGTGCTTCAAACTTGGCCCTTATAATATTTATGTGAAAGTCTATTCCTTGGTAGAGAGAGTCAATATCAATCACAGTTTCCACAACAGAAGACAAATTTCTTTTTGCCCTCTCACATTCTGACCGGAGTCTCCGAAAAATTTTTGCACTTGTACTCAAATCGATTTTGTGTTTTTTTTTTCTTAAACTGCTAAACATAATGATTGAGCATCCTATTGTCAAAATCTTCACCGCCCAAATGCATGTCCCCTCCAACAACCTTTACAACAAATTGGCTATTCTGAAGAGTGAGAACAAAAACATCGAAGGTACCTCCACCCAAGTCAAAAACTAGGACTGTCTTCTTGTCATTAGACAAGTAAAGGTCAGTATCAAACCCATAAGCCATATCTCCTGCTGTCAGCATTAATGATTCTCATGATGTTGAGTCCAGCGATAAGAGCAACATATTTAGTAGATTTTCTTTGAGAATCGCTGAAATAGGCGGGCATAATGATCACAACATCCTTGACATCAAAGCCAAGGTATGTTTTAGCTAGAGTAAATAGTTTGTAATGATTCTGAACACACCGTTAATAAATCTCTCCGTTTAGGTCACATTAAGACCTCTGTTGGGTGTCTTAATATTCTTGTGTACATAAAACAGTAGATTGGGCACCATTTGTGCTGGTGCAATTTCAATTTTGCAGAGAAATATTATTGTACACACGTTGGTGCAATTTCATTTTTTCAGGGCATTGGAATGGAAATAAGCTCCCTCTGAAGGAATTTCCAAAGCTAAATATGGAAAATGAGCTTGCATTTGAATAGAGAGAAGCATCCTTGCCTCTAAATGCAAGCAATATGCCCAAGGAACATAGAATTCAATGATATGAAGAAGTAGAGAAATTCGTGGATCCTTTGAAGGCAAAAATTAGCAAGATTTTGGGACAGACGTATTCAGAGGACCTTCGTGTTGTTCTGTGCAATAATAAACTTCATTTTTGCAGACAAGTACCCGCAGAGAAAAAGTAGCTTGACAAAGAAAAGAAAAAGGACGAAGAATAGAAAAGCATTTTATTTGTATAGTTTGATTTTTATAGTTGTGGAGGGATTCCTTTTCGACCTGCTGTACAAAATCTTACGCCTGATTTTAACCGATTTTCCATGCATATAGGGAATTGAACATTGGTGGTTGTCCTGACAAGCCACATTGTTCACTAATGAACTATCATACCATAAACAATGAGAGGTTGAGCTTGAAAACATTCTAAAGGCTTCACCATCTGTTAAATGGTGCAACTACGTGTTACACTAAAAATTGTCACCTTGACATTCTGCTAACTGTATGAGCTCATTAACACTCATACATACCTCCTTTACAAGTCTTACAACCTTTACTCCTCATGTCAACCCTTGAAACAAGAAGAAAAACCCTAAAAACCTCTGAAAGAATGGGTACGCAGGTAACATGAAGCCTGCCTGCATTCCTGGCTTAGGTACGCAGGTAATGCATGGCTTACCTGCGTACCCGCTCCAAACTCAAAAAGGCAAGAAAGTAAAGTTAAAAAGTTGGTTTGAGGTCAATTCTAGAAGGTTCTAGATGAGAATTTTTGGGGATGAGTACGCTTTGATAAGGTGCATGTATCCCTCACCTTAAGGAACTAATCCCTTGATGTGAGGAGTCTATCCATTTGAAGGAGGATTCTATCCCTACAAAGGTGGAATCCTAACCTCCTCATCTGCTCTATAAAAGGAGGCATTGGGTAGCCTCAAATGGTTAGATTTTGGAGATTGAGAATTGGAGTTCAATCTTTATGTGTGATTGAGTTGAAGTGCTGTTGAGATTTAGTCTTCTTTCTGTTGAGCTTTTGAGAGGAAAGATCACATACCTCTTTATGCACCTGGAGGAAGAGTGCAAGACTTATCAAAGTAGAGGAGACTCCTGCTTCGGACCCTGGGAAGGCCTTTTCAACATCAAGGCTAAGATTGTAAGGTTCTTCTGTTATTTTAAGATTAATACAATCAAGTTTTGTTTTTCTCAATAAATTTTCGTTCGATTGTTTATTTCAATAAGCTGTCGTTTGATCGTTTATTTCATAGATTCCTTGATCACTATGATAGGTATGTTTTATGATTATTTTTTATACAGGTGCTATTTAATATTTTCTTGTTTGTGATTGCAGGTCGATGAAAGACGACAGTTTCTTGCGACGAAAGAACTCTTGTTGCGACGGAAGGATTATTGTTGCGACGAAAGAACTCTTCTTGCGACGAAAGAACTCTTGTTACGACGAAAGGATTATTGATGCAACGGAAGCACTATGACCACAAATAAGCATTTGGATCTAAGGTAGGATCGACACCTTCATAGAATTTATTTGTAAAACGAATATATTTAGAGAAAGACAAACTTAGTTGTTCGTTTGTTTCTAGATTGTCTTCTGACACTAGGGAGATCGATCTTGTCCGCAAGATCGATTTATCCGGCCAACACTACGGTAACATTTTTAGCTTGGAAACAATTGGGAGTAAAGACCAGGACCAGTGCTTTTAGTATTATAAGTTGTCGTCAAATGAAATTTTTTCATAGAATATGCTTGGACCTGTGACTTTGATATTCAGACCTATGGAATACCCTATAAAATTCGTCCCGTCGAAGGCTGTTATACCTTGAACCTGTTGTGGAACTAAAGATTACCTTTAGACCATTTTGGAAAATACCTTGAAAAGGACCAACATTGTTGAATACCTTGTCTAATTGTTCCTGGAGGATTTATAATACAAACTGTGAAGCTACTCTTGAAAAACTTGTTGCTATTGTATTGAGGTGGCCTCCAAACACTAGAAAACTTGGCCAATTTTCCGACGGCCACTTCGTCGCTATTCCGACACATATTCGTCGCAAGAGCGACAGTTCGAGGTCGGACAAAACATGGTTAGCCATTACGTCGCAATTCCCACACTTTTCCAAAGTGTCGCAATACCAACACTTTTTCCGACGTTTCCAAACGACCGTCGCTCTTCTGACGTTTCCTAAACCGTCGCTCTTCCGATGTTCCTAAACTGTCACAATTTCGATGATATTCGGTCTGATGTTTTGGACGTCGCTCTTCCGATGTTTGTTAAATGTCTCTCTTTTGACGTTTGTAGACTATCTCAATTTCGATGATATGTGGTCCGACGTTTTCAACGTCGGTCTTCCGACGCCTAGTAATGTGTCGCAATACCGACACGTTCCCAAGGTGTCGCAATATTGATGCTTTGAATAACTGTCGCAATGTCGACGCTAGGAAGAACTGTCGCAATACCGACGCTAGGAAGAACTGTCGCAATACCGATGACCATTTAAAAATTGAAAAAAAAATGTAACGTCGCAAGACCGACGAAAAAGGAAAACGTCCATGGCGTCGGAAGACCGACGCTTATAAGACATTGGAAGAGAGACACTTATAAGGCATTGGAAGAGCGATGCTTATAAGGCGTCGGAAGAGCGACGACAAGTTCAATTAAGAAAAAAAAATGAAACTTTAAAACAGGACATCAAATGGTTATAAAACCCATTTAAAATTATCCTTCGTGCAGAACTTTACCTTCATTCCCTTGCGGCTTAATCCTCATTAAAAGCTCGCATATCAAACACTTTCCATGTCCAACTTAATGAATCCTAATTTTGCCAACCTCCTAAGGAAAATATAATAAACCACATTCATTTTTCGAACCTTAGCGCTTGATATTACAAAAGGGTCTGACTCTTTTAATAATATACAACCACGCTTATTGCATCAACCATGGGTTATACATTAACACAAAATATATGTTATATGGTGGTTCACGGGCCCCACATGTTCAACGCACAATTGAATGGTTTTCATTATAAAACGAATGGACCATACCTTGTCTATCTCCCTTGCAACTTGGTGCGCGAATACTGTTCGATCGTCCAGCCTCCAGATCGGACAACGCACAATAATATCGTGTTTTTTCCCTCGCCTAAATTTAACACTTAAAAAAAACACGATGGGGGCGGTATTACTCCAGTGACGTGGCGACATATTATAGGATCGCTTTTTTTTTAACCGGTTTCACTCTGGCCCAAAGGCTACGCAATGAGGGTGGTTTTGGTTTCACAAACCCACTCCCAGGTTTTGAATAGTGCTCAACCAGACTTTCACCATGGTTAATGTCATTAATCTTAATAACTCCGCCTTGTTAACCTCTGGGGTCAAGCCTCAAATAATATCTCTCAACTCACAATAAAACACACCAATTCTTCAATGGCAGAGTTGCCGCCTTCAACAGGATTTAAAGCTCTCTGGGCAGTCGAAGCATTACAGGGTTCACTCCTATGAAGTTTGTTTGAACACACAAACTCAATGCCTTATACAAAGGCTTAATACCCTCGCTCGGTCAGAGAGCCTCTATAACCTCACTCTCGGCCTCTTACAAGGGTTATATACCAAATTTACACACTCCCATTAACCACAAAGGCTTGCGTTCAACCACGGACAAAGAGGGTTATCATAGATTTAACACAGACCCAAAAATCAGACGCTCACCTACTGGAAAGGATTCAAATTCCACACAAGCTAATTATTCTTTGTTCAAACTTAATCTTTGGTAAATTTTAATTTCAATAAATGCAAAGCAACTTATCTTAATTTAAGTCTGAAATTTCTCGAGTTGTAGCTGGGCTTAATGTAAGTTGTTCAATATAACTTTAAACATCAATGTAAACTAATGCAAAACGTATACCTGTTTTTAGAAAAACAGATTCATTCAGAAAATACATCTTAAGCATAACATTTTGATATTTACTGTACCAGATTCCTTCAATGGCTCTACCAAGTAATGAGGAAGTCAATTGTCGCGCAAGTCCCTGGATTATATCATACACGTTCAACAAAACCTTGTATCCTTCTTGAGACTCACTAAAATCAGAGTTTTCCATCAAGCTCTCTGCCCGAATGAGGGGCATGGAGAAAAAAATGAGTTGAAGGAAGAAAAAGGTATGAAAATCAATCCTTAGGGGCAGAGAAAGCAATCCTTATCTATGAACTTGAGAGAGGACCAATGTTTGATGAAGAAGAGGTGGATGAGAGACAAGATAAGAGTCTCATGGAAAACTTAAGAGGTTCAATCCAGCATAGAGGAGAAATGTCAATCCTAGAGGCATCAACAGGGGAAAATGAGCGTCAAGTTTTTAGTCTAACTGTTTATATTAGTGTTTGTTTACAGGAATTGAAGAATATGAAGATGAACGAGTACAAGAAGCTGCCATAAAGGAGAAAGACAAAAATTTGTCTCTTGAAAACAAATGCAATGCAAATAAAAAGTCATGGACCTCAAATAAACAGGGTAGAGGACCAATTGAAGGAAAACTCCAAGATTTCACAAGATGGAATAGATGGCAATCAAAATTCTAAAACAATTCTGTTATGGCAATATCAAATGTATAGAGATCCAGCCTAGTACAAGTCTTTTATGAACTATGGATGCATGTACAGAGAGCAATTGAAGAAGCATCTCTGATTTGTAATAATGATCTCAGGTTTCAATATGAAGACGAGATGAAGCAAATGAATGAAAAGTCTGATATGAAAAGGTGTATAACATACTTGGAAAAGAAACATACAAGAAAACATCAATATGGATAAAAAACCTACTTAAGAACAATAATATACAAGGATGTCAAAGAAATGAAGGCCAAAACAGGGGACATGGAGCCGAATTCCAAATAATTTTTTGAATTTTCAAAAGTTGTAGGTCAAGCAACAGGGTAAAAGACTCATTGATAAGCTTCAAGAAGGATCCAGGAACTATAAGACAAAGCAAGGGAAAAGGAATTTGCTTGAGGATGATCTTAGAGACAAGATCATGGGTTCAAATCAAATTAACCGACTCAGAATAACTGCTCTCTATCCAAATGTGTTGAGGAAGGAGAGGGGATTACACAAGGATTTCCTTTCAAAACAAAAAGCCATTGCTACTATAACTGTACAGTACCACAATCAACACTTTGCAGCAATTAACCATGTGCTAATCTATAATTCTAAACTTGAACACATATGCATGAAAGACTTAGAAAGGGGCAATCAATTTGTCCATCCTTATAGTAAGGCTTTACGTCAACCAAATGGTAATCCAGCCAAAAATTCCACTGGCATGAGAGAAAGAAACTTTTCTTCCTAGTGGAGGGGACTATCATGGTGGTGCCAATCAATTAATGTTTGTAGTTTGGGCAGGTTTTTCACAGGCCTAAGTGTCTAGGCATGCATAAGTTGCCCACAATTAAAGAATTTTTTAGCATAATTTCAATTACCTCACTCAAGCCCTGTGCAGCTCCTGATCGCTCAACATTGCTTTTATCTGATTTCAAAGTCTCCAGTAACCAAGGCACTAGATCCGAGAAGTTCTCTTCACCCATGCCCCTTATGAGTGACCCAAGAGCTCTAGCTGCAACATCACGTACTTCTGGTATAGGGTCTGCAAGAACCTGTGCAGAATTTAAATTAATTAGAAATGTCTAAACAAAATATCTCAATAAGACACATACAGGGAAAAAGATTCTGCCAATACCTTCTTCACTTTAGGAAGCATCAAGCTTATATATGGTAACATAACCTTTGGCTCTGTTACCAAAGAACACATATTTCCAACAATCTGGGTTGCTTTCTTTGCACGTATCTGCACTTCTTTCCCTAACACCGTGGTGGACTATAGGCACCAACAATGCTAGTGATGGAGCATCAATAGTATTGACAAACGTTGTCTGCAATGATGGTAAGAGATAAAGGAATACAAGATGTTGGTAATAAATAAACAACATCAAATCTCGCAAAAAATGGTATAGAAGGCCTGACACAAAACTTTAAAAAATACCTGCAGAAGAATGTCAACGAAATTCTTTGTGTATTCATTGGGATATGAGATACTCAAGAGTAATGATGAAACTAGTGCAGATATTTCAGGGTTCTTGATTACACTGCGCGCGCACACAAATAATATTATTCGTCTAGACAATCTAATGTTCCATATAGTAGGGTTCCAACAAGGGGGAAAAGGCGATGAAACCAAGTGAAGCTTAGCCAGTGTAATGCTTGCAACGAGTGATAGCAGTGCAACTTCTGTGGTAAGGTCTAATCAGGCTTATAAGCTCCCACAGAGGCCACTGTGCATTTGTTTCATCAGATCGGGTTGGTAATGGGTTGCAGTCCTAATAGAACAAATTACAAGCAGACCCATGAGACAAGATCCTAAAAAAAAAGCTAAAACGCCAACCAAAATTCTTGTTGTATTGAAGAATAAGATACCTGTTTTTGGAGTTGTGGAGTTGAGAGCAATGCAGAGATCCTCACACTATCCATGGTGCCAGATCTATGAGCACGGTTGGGGGCACAAATCTCCCACATCCTTCCTCCAAACCTGCAATAGTATGGCTGCGTCCTTCCTCAAAACCAGCGACAGTATGGCCGCATCTTCCCTCCTTCCCTGGACAAACCATGCAACCGGAGATAAATTAAAACTTTTGATATTTGAAATTTTTTGATATTTTGAAATGAAACACGTGTGTTTTTTTTAATGCCACTCAAATTAATTTAAAAATATATATTTTTTAATAATTATAATAATTTTTATTTTTGCTCTGCGCCTGCTCTGATGGCCTGCGCAACCATAATTATAATAATTTTTAAATAATTAAAATAATTTCTAAATAATTAAATGTTTGTTTATTTTGATTCTATTAAAAATATTTACAATAAAAAAATAAAACATATTTTTTTGAGAAGCAATTAAAATTATATGAGTGAATGCTAGCTATTGTAATGAATAGAATTGAAGATCATCTTCTCTGTAGTAGCCATCATTGAAAGACGTTATTGGAAGCCAAATCAATACTCTTGATAGATTCTCTTTCCTTTTACAAGTAAGTTATCCTCTATGCTCTATGTCTGCAATCCAAAAGTCTGTATCCTAATTTGAGACTATGGTCTGAAGCATCTTTCCAAAAGTTCTGTAGGTTGAATCCTAAAGGAATCTAGGACCAAGACTGAAAGAATAAATCCTACATCTCTTTGAAGCTAATCTCTCGACCAAGTTACAGAAACAAGCACTTATGATGACACCAAACAATTACATGTGACTATACATGACATTCGATACAATATTCTTTGTGACTTATGGAAGAAGATGAAAGAATATCCAATGAAGTTTGAAACTTCTTAACCATCTATTATAACTCGCTCTTGCTTAAGGTTGAAGGTCAAGTTTATGATAATCATCTTTACAAAAGGATAAATATTTTATGGGCAAATGAAGGTAGAAAATGAAGCAGAACAGAATTTGGAAGAGTACCGTATATATGTGACATGTGATCCGAAGCATCAAAGATCATATGACAATAAATTTGTTGAAGCATCTAATCTCAAAAGATTGGGAGAATTGTTTACAATAGAAAAACACAAGAAGCATTCACGATAGATCTGAACCTATGACTTATTTGGTGGCATCTGAATCTTTTATGGCATTATAATATACTGAATTTTTGTGACACTCTGACATACAAGTTTTGAAATATTTGTGGCATTATGCCTACGTGGTAGTTTAGTTCTATGACATATCTCTCTCTTTATATGATTCTTTGTGGCCTGATTCATTGTGCTAAAATGAATGTCAAAAGGTACATAATGATGCAAATTTTAGAGACACCTTTTCAATAACACAGAAGTAGCCCTCGCTCAAGTAAAACCCTATTATTTGAAGATACATGAAAAACGAAGTATTGTGTGGAGGTTTGATGATGCAGGGGCATTAGACACTAGCCAACAATGTGGAGGATTGTCCACATGTTGTGGCTAGAAGGATTCGAAATTATTCAAATTGTAACAACAAGGTGTCAATACCTTAGCTGTCTGTTGCTTTTAGAACAGTTAGGGTTAGTCTAGAAACTGTAGAAGTCAAACAGTTTTGGTTTAAGTCCATCTGTTTAGTTTCCACTGTTAGAATATGATGTAATTATTATTTTAGGTTAAATAAATAAAACGGTCCCCAAAGGAACCGAAGACTCATGTAATTGATTATAAATTGTAGCCCTGATATGGTGAAAGGGGGATTTTGGCAGCGAAAGGTTGAATTGAGAAACTGTATTCTCTGTTGAATAAGATTTAAGCCTTATTGTCTAACTGTGCATGTGCTATTGGCATTCTCCGATGAATTACTCCTTTTACATTATGAACTATGTGTATAACTTGAAGAAAAAAATGCTGTGTTAAATCTTTTGTAGCCCTCTCTGTCTGTGGTTGAGTACAGGTTCCCAGTGATAAATCCGAATGTGTTAAATTGATATAGAAACCCTGTATGAGGCCGAGAGTGAGTCCGTTTGCTGAACGAGTTTGTAGTGGTTCTCAGCCAAATGAAGAATATTGAGTCTGTGTACAAGGCGCCGAGCTCTATGTGCTTAGACCAGACTTTATAGGAGTGAAACCCCTGTTATCCTTCGTTTACCATAGAACTTTGAAATTCTGTTGAAGGTAGGAAAATAATGTGTTTTATGGTAAGTTGAACGATATTATTGAGGCTTTACCTGGAGTTAACAAGGCAGAGTTATTACGTTTAATGGCATTAACCATGGTGAAAGTCCGGTTCAGCACTGTTCAAAACCCGGGAGTGGGTTTGTGAAACCAAAACAACCCTCATCGCGCAGCCTTTGGGCCAGAGTGAAACTGTTTTAAAAAAAACACGATCCTATAATATGTCACCACGTCACTGGTGTAATACCGCCCCCATCGCGTTTTTTTGAAGTGTTAAAGGCAAGTGTGAAAAAAAACGTGATATCGACGTGCGTCATCCGACTGGGAGGCCAACAGATCCGACGAATATCGCGCGATCAGTAGCACAGAAGTTAACTCTAGGTAAAGACTAGCGGTTTTGGGTTAATTCAATATTTATTTAAATTGTGTTGGACGTGTGGGGCTGAGAACCACCATATAATATAATGTTGTGTTAATGTATAACCATAGTTGGATGCTATAAGTGCGGGTGTATATAATTAAAAGAGTCGAACCCCTTTTTGTAGTGTTAAGCGCTAAGGTTCGAAAAATGAATGTGGGTTATTATATTTTCCTTAGGAGGTTGGATAAAGAGCTTTGATTTTCGGGCATTCATTCGATATTCATACAAAGGAAAGGCTCCAAAATAAAATAAGTGAAGCGCTTTATTTAAAGGGCCAACCTTATAATAGAAGGTATATATATGTATGGTAATGCGCGCTGAATTTAAATTATCAAAGGGCAAATACATATTCGGGTTACAATAAAGTTTGGCTAAAGTAATTATTTATCAATTTCTATGAAATTGATAAATAAAATTTGACAAAGAAAACAAAATAGACTTCTTTGGTTTAAGTAGAATTTGTATTAAGTGAAATTGTTGACACAGAGAGAGACCAGCTCTCCTTAGTGCCTGGGTTCAAATTTTTTTTTGCTGTCATTTGAAGTATACTCTTTCTCCAAGTTCTATCACCCTAAATTTGTACTCAATGCATCGCCATCTCAGATCTAGTTCTAGACCAAGAAATAGAACTAGTTCTAGTTCTCCGAGAGTTTGTTTTTACTCTTTACATTATGAATCTGGATTAGCAACACTAGTCATAGGGTTAGAAACAATGTTATCCAAGGAACCAGGCTCTGCCAAAATAAATTGTGGCTCAAACAAGTAGCGTGCATCATTATAGTATCATTACAAAAACTTCAGAACATCCAAGGCTACAGAGCCAAATGATGTATCATGAGGGATTAGGAAGTTCCAAACAAAACCGGACTAGATCACTATGAAAACTGTGAAAACAGATATGGACACAACCATATTAAAACAGAGAAAACAATATATAGTTCCAGGACGTGATAAGTAGTCAACATCACCAGCGAGAAAGTCATAAAACGCTAGCAAAAAAAAAGGAAAAAAAAGTTGTACCAGTGCTTCCCAAAAAGAACAGGAAAAAAGTATGTGAGGTTAATGGCCATAAGAGACAGACCCTATTCAGGAAAAATGAACAACACCAGCTGCCCCTTGTCCATCCGACCTGTGAAGCTGATAGTGCATGATATCAAAACTACTATTTAGGCCTCTCTTCGACAAGCTGTCAGCAACGGTATTTATTTCTCTGTAAACATGTCGAAAGGTGATTTGCATAAATGAGTTCTTCAGCAATTCAATCCTCTCCATAGTTCCCAACTTACTGCCTCTATACAATGTCTTTTTACTGGTGTTTACAATTGATTTTCAATATAAGAATGTGTATTTAGTATTTACTATTAACTAAAACTCTGACAGTTTGTGTTCCCATTAGATTTTCCTTCTGAAAGTCACTCAGGAATCATCATCATGCTAACATACATAATTTTCAAACACACAATCGAAAAATAAAAGAAGTTTTAGTTTGAGGTTAACATACTCAGTTACCTGCAATAACACCCTTTAAAAACATATATTATGATAGAAAATTCTCTCTATTTGAACAACTGTGGAACACCTTAGAAAACACAAAGGGCGCTCCATTAATGGCCACAAACTTCATTTGAAAAGGCACAATCCGTCTAAATAACAACCATAATTTAAAATAAAATCCCATTAATAAATACGGCCGTGAGATGAAAAAACTCAACAGATTTAGTTTGTGGTAAAGAGACCCATTACATTGACTTAAACCCTGATCGGGAACCAACCATAAATCTCTACAAAATTTAATGATTCAAAATTATACAAACAATACAACGAGGAAAGGGTTATCCATTTTTTATGAGGAAAGGGTTATCAGTTTTTATGTAGGGTTTATCAGTTTGACAGAAAGGGTTGATGAGTTCAGGATTCAGAAATGACAAAATAACCAAATGGGATGAAATGCATGCTTAATTTACGACAAAATAATGCAACAGAACTCTACCAGCAATCAACTTAGTTTCCAACAGAACATTGATAAATCATAAGACTGAAGTAATACATTGTACAACTTGAATGCTCTATTCCCCTCCAGATTTCTATATGTAGTACATAACATTCAATCTTGGTTAAAAATATTTAAAAAAAAATTCCGCTAAATGTGCTAGTGTTAAGTAAATAGGTGACTTAGCTAATTTGAAAGTTCTGTCCAAGCATCAATAAATAGGATATAATATGAGATTTTAATAGATTTTCACCGCATAAAATATGTCAAAATCCTGTAGCTATATCCCTGGCCTGAGACTACAATGAAGAGGTCCAAAGTATGGCAGCTTCAATAGAACCAAGCCTCAATATAGGGTTGCAGTAGGTCCAAGGGTTTAACTGATACAAGTCTTAATAAAAAGCTACAACAAAGAACCAAGCTCTTATGGTATATCTCTATCCTCCATTAATGAAAAACATTAAATTCTCTTGAGCATGGTAATATAACTAAATTTGTTTACAATAGTCCATAAGATATCCATTCATTTCTAGAAATTCTGCAAGAAGAAAATGAAATTCATGCATGTGTAACAAAGTATTATGAAAAGACTTCAAGAAACTAGAACTTAGCCTGAATATCCTAAAACTGAAGTTGGAAACATTGTCTCTCCAAGGTTTTTAATGTGGAAATCCTCTGTTCAACATTGATACAAATGTCGAAAACAAGTTAAAAGATGAACCAAATAATAACATTCAAAGGAAAGACTAGGATGTCACCATTTCTACCTGCTATCCTTGAAAAGAAGGAGAGCTAACTTACATGCTTTTGTGTTTGCAAGGTGGACTTGAAGACCATGTTCATCCCAGAATAAGCTCAAAATGTACTTTTGTTTTTGGATTCGTGAAATAGAAGGACAGTGTTGTCAAAAAATTGTGAAATGGAGATCCCATAGAGGGCCTCCACCTTTACCACCCATGGATTTTGAAATGAGAAACTCTCATCCATAAATATTAAGTCCAAAATATGTTCGACAGTCGAAACCCTTGCTTGAATACTATGTTAATGTATATAATAGACCCCAGAGATGATCATTTGAATCTCATATAGGGTCATAATTATAGAGATCGCCAAGCATAGGAGAGGTATACCTTCAGCCTCTAAAATATTAGATTTCTTCCAACTATCTGAAAGGCTTAACAGGTGTCCATGGATCAACAATATACTTACTTTTGCTTCCTCAATAGCATTTGGGAGGATTGAAAAATAGTCAAAAGTGCGGTGATTCCATTTGCAATGACTAAACCTTAAACCTGCAATTTCTTCCTCTCTGCCCACATGGAGATGAATTTGCCTGCTCTTCTGGAAAAAAGTTTGAACATGGTGTATCCCAGCATGATAGTCTCACAATTAATTGATTCAGAGGTCAGGATGTATGCAGGAGGCAGAGGACTTGAGTGAACTACCATACTAAGGAGGAGAGCATGAGTATTGAAACTGGGTATTGCTTCTCTAGTGAACACTTGATTACTTACTGTAATGGGTTTTACATATTAAAATTGTATTCATACTAAGAGAAGCCAAAATAATAGAGATTAAATTTTCTAGATCCAAACACCCAATTTCCATAAAATCAAGAGAAAATTGGGTTAAAATAGTTTAGCAAATTGATATTTCAAAAGCTAATGTCAGGAATAAGAACTGTAAGATACTTAAACACTAACAAGCACTTTTGAATTGGATGTTCATGGCATGTTGTCTGCCCCATCTTAGTTAGATTGGAATTACACCTTGCAATTTGATAAGAGTTTGTATTGCCTGATGAACAAAATGCAACTTTAATTGCAACAAAAAAAAAGACAATCCTCTTGCAGAGTCCATAAAGGTGGTAGTTCTATATGGCCAGGCTTCACTTGAACAAACATGTTTGCCATTAAATTTTTAGTCTGCTCTGCCAGACAGAGTTGAGGCAAGGATGAAATGCATGTTCAAGAGTTCAACTTTCAGGGCAAAAACTCGAGAAATTTAAAGAAATTGCACCTAAAATTCTCAGTAACACCTACCTTCATTGGCAATGGCACTTTTGGTACATATAAACAGTAGTAAAAACGAATAGATGAGAAATAAAGGAAGATAAACTGGACTCAATGCCTGGTTTGGACCTGCAAGATGAGAAATAAAGGCACGTTGACAGGCCATCTCACATAGACTTGTCAGGACAATGCAATTTTATGGAAAACAACAACGCATTGATCATGGGTTCAAATCAAATTAACTGACTCAGAATAGCTTCCCTCTATCCAGATGTGTCGAGGAATGAGAGGGGATTACCAAAGGGATTATACAACAATATTTAGAGGGATTGTTTGGAGGGTCGTTAGGCATAGTGTAAGAGTTTTCCTTAGCAAGTAGCTCCTGGAATTGAATGTGCAGTAGCATAGGGGGTGTCTCCAGAAGTAAGGGAAACGTCCATATTGTTGGTTGGTCCATAAGTGCAGTAGGGATAGTTGAGGAGCAACCTCACCCTAGGTAGTGTTTTCTTCCTTTAAGTGGACAAAAAATAGAAGCAGCCTGTGAGAGAAGTTGATACAATGATGAAGCAATGGAATAAGGGCTAGAAGAGTGCCCTAACTAGTCTCCTAGAAGCGCATAATTCAAGGGCAAGAGGGCAACAACAGAGACTTGCAGATTGCCTCTTGGATGATGGCTTGAAGGGTGTCCTAGGAGATGACTCCAGGGAAATGGAAAATCCCCATCTATTGCAAAAGGGATTTCCCTTCCTGAAGAAAAAAATTATAATGGAAAAATCATGAAAAGAAAAGGCTCAAATCTCTCTTCCAGACTAGTGACATGGCACAAGGCCACATGGACCACTGTGATTGGTTGAAATAACACATTAGAAGCATGATGTTAGCATCTAAAATATCTAGGACATGTGGCACTCCATGATAAAGACACATGGTTGGTAGATTTGAGTTTTTCAGGTGGTCAAGTGGGCCGAAAATAGGTGAAATGTGGCACCACTCAGAGATTGACATGTGCCAATTGGTACAAGTGGTAGACAATTGGCATGCTCAAACAACAAGGTGATGCAGGAATGAAATGAGGGAGAAAATATCAGAAAAGCCCCAAATCTGGAGAACTAAAGCTCATCACCAACCTAAGATTAACAACTTTACATGATGTCACCTATGAAGTCGTAAATGGGGAAATCATAGTAACAATAAAGTAACCTATGTAACAATAAATTTAGATTTATCTTGGGAGTGGTAAATGGAGAAATCATAGTGAACATCAAGAAACATGCAGAGTTTCTTACAATCAAATAGATGAAAAAACACATACAAAAAACCTAGATAATAATCATGAATAAGCTTAATATTGAATTATTAACTGTAAAGGAACTTACAAAATGTGAAATTACGAACCTAGTCAAGCGCACAAGCAAAAATATCCTGGACATGACCCTGGTTGACAAGTTGTATTGCTCATGATGCAAGAGGATTTGTACCTGCACTACCAAGTCAATCAAAATCAATCATTATCTATACAATAAATAAAATTAATTGATGTAGTATTTTTTCCTCTAAGATGCATTCTTATGATAAGGTTAGAACATATGTTGAAAATGTCAAAACATACCTAAATAAGCTCCTCTTTGTTTCAAGAACAATTTATTGGAGTCGCATGAACTTGGAACAAGCCTCCCACAATCTGAAAGAGTAGCAACTAAGTCAACGGTGACTTTTTTGTTGCTACGTTGGATCGAGGGAGGTTTTCTCCAAGATTAGATTTCTTCAATAAATTATTCTCTACTAAATAGGGCCAATCACGTGAAGGTGGAAGCTCTTATGGCCCCTCCCCCCCGCCCCCCCCTCACATCACTCTCAATTCCCCAATACCCAATCTATATTTCATTTTTTACTTTCATGAGCATAAAAAAAATATTCAATAACTAATAAAAAAACAATGCAACAAAAAGTACGCAAGGAAACATTGAAATTAGTGCTTGACATAAAAATAGTATGATAAATGAGTTTTTTATATAACGTAAAAAACGTTCCAAGTATGGTAACGCTTGTCTTATAATAATTCAATATTTTACATTATCAAATTTTCTTTTTCTTCTTCCTATTTCTAAAGCTCCTAATTACATCATCAATATCATCATGCTCTGATCATGTTTCGTGCCTTTCGACCCACACTGTTGACCTAGTTGTGTAATCACGATGTCTGGTGTCATCCAGTGACGGGGCATCGCCTACAAAAACAAATAATATTAAATTTGAATTGTTAGTTTTTAAATATCATTGAACTAGTTTGATAATATTAAAAAAAAATTGCAATGAGATTATTTACCTGGTGCACCAGTTGTCACCGTTGGGACTGTTGCCCTGTCTTCCTCTCTGGTGGTAAGATCCTCAAGGGAAACATTCTCTGTCATTTAAAAAAAAACGTTATAAGGACAACCACAAGGTATAATTAGAAAAAATTATAAGTGGAAATTAATTACCGTCACGACCCTCACTGATAGTAGCATTGTCGGCCTGGTCCCCACTACAATGATCAGGTTTCACGTGAGGAACATCTACATCTGGCTCTACAACTGGGTTATTTGCCTCGTCGGCAGTGCTGCTCCCCTGATTTAAACAAAGTTGTTAGACATTAAATTTATGGACGAAAACAAACATATTGAAAGGTTAGCGTTTTACCTTATCAGGCATTCTGGATCTGCTCCAAGCTTTTGCGACGTTCAACTACAGCTTGATAGCCGAAACAGTAGTTTCTGTTCTGAAGTCATCACCCTACATTACATATGATTGTGTATTTTTAATGTTATTTGATAGGATTACAAAAACGTTGGAAGGCGATACAATTAATTATAAGATGTTTAGCTACTTACAATTCTTGCGGCTAATTTCAAGTAGCCGCCCTGGCCTAGCTTGTGATGGCCCTTTTTTTCAATCCTAGCTTTGGTTGCCTTCGAGGTGTCAGACAACCTATAATCAAAATATTGAAGTCAGATATGGCGTAGCACACTTTTATTTTAGACATAGAGAAAATTAAAGCTATTGAATTAAAGTTGTAATTTACCTTGCGGGTCGAGTTGGCATTTTTCGTTCTTTCTTTTCCCTTTTCTCTTTTCCGTCATGGATGAGTGCTCTCCATTCACTCTCTGGAACTGTGAGAGGATGCTCGTATCTAGGGTTAAATTTCAATTGCGTCCTATAGGTGTCCCTGGTATATTTCAAATATTTGCCAGCTACCCGAGCCACCGCTGTTCTGTCAAATGTGCCCACCCCAAAAAGGGCTTCTATATAATCTAGAAGTTATTTTTTCAGGTTGGAATTCTGGGAATTCCACCTTGTGCGTATGGTTGGGCCAAAAATTACCAACGCATGGCTCTCCAAAAACCTGTAGAACTCATTGTTTCCTACACATAAAAAAAGATATTATCATTAATTTAAAAATAAAAATCATGATAAAATATGTTTTAGATAGATTACATGAAATAATTAAAATATTAAAACTTACCTGGGAGTTGTACGTGCTTTATAGGGACACCTTCATTGTTCACCAACAACGTGCCATTAATGGTCCCCGTGGAGCTGACACGTGTAGCTCTAGGAAACGCAATAATGAAGTTGGCCATATCAGCCTCATCACTGCCAACACGTTCAGCGGTTGGCTGGGTGTCTGCTTGGGCAGGGTGTGTTTCTTGGCTGGCACCTAAAGGAGTAGAAGGTGTACGAGAGGGTTGCTGGGCAATCTCTTGCCCTTGTGTCCCACTACCACCAACATCGGGTTCAGCAAGTGTCAGATAACGCTACATACAAAAGAACTTTTTTTTAGTTTAGTCAACGTAAAAATTAAAAATCAAACTATCACAATTCATCTCATGCAGAACAAAAAAAATATCCTTTTGATTTTCTATTATTACCTGATATGTTTCTAGCTTGGTCATAATTTTTTTTATCCTCTCTTCTGTTTCAGGAGTTTGAGGCGCGTCTATCAAAGTATCAAATTCTGACCTTGCTTTTCGTGCCTTTTTTCGCAACAAGAGCAATGGAGATAGGGATGAAGAAAGCTCTTCCTCACAGAGGGAATCATCAGGTGTGCCATGGCCAGGTGTCTGCATATTTGAACAAAATTAATATTATTTCAATTATGTAAATAACTAAAATACCTGAAGATAGAGCAATGCTGGCACTTTACATGTTCTTCCGCTGGCCCCTTTCCGCGATCATCCTGTCTCGGGGTTATTCCTGTACTGCCCTGATCAGTCTGCCACATTGCAATAAAATTATAAATGTAAAAACTTGAAAACAATATCTAACTTGAAAACACAAAATTAAAACTGAAATAATTTCTAATAAGACACCGGAAGACAAAGTTAGAGTTTCAAATATGCCTTGCATTGAATTCAGTCCTGGAAACATGTCATTGCACATTAAGGCACCCAAACAAGAGACGAGTTTACAATGAGACTAAACTGGGTTATTTGTAGTGAAATTTTAAAATCTCAAAAGGTATATTAATTATCGAAACAAATTAGCTTCATAATTTCAGTATTATTGAGTCTGCTGTGTATAAATCACAAAAAAATTGAAACAAAACACTAGAAAAGCAACAACATAATCACATTCTGCTATAGCAGTGATCTGACCTCTAAAGTAGACTTTCTACTAGTTTCATCAATACCATACAAACAATGGAAATGAACACAAGATACAACCACATATGTGTAGTTATCCGCAAAACCATCCACCCGCCAACCTCCTCTAGTAACCTACACTAGAAACAGATGTATGGGGTATTTTTATACGGGGTTCCTCAAAAACATTCGCTAGAGGTTATTTTCCTTGTAGTGATTCTAGCCTATCACATCCAACCAATTTAAATTAATTGAAACTTTGAAATTCATAAAATATACTCTCCATTTTCACAACACAAGCATTTTGACAAAATCCTTTTCAAATTTGACATGTTGACCATGTCATGGGTAGAATTTCCATTTTTTTCATCTCAATAGGATGTGTCAGACCTTGAAGGTCATGGTCTAGGTGTCTGCTCTTGCACGATTTCACGAAGTAGCTATTTGCATGAATGCAATGTGTTATGCATGAACCAGAGGTGCGTTGGATATATAGTGGGTGGGCTAGATTTCCTTGGGCATGCAAAAGTGCTAAGGGGATTCACACCAAAATGTATCAAGCATGTTATGCATGATTGGAAGGCTAAATTTTGGTGCAAGAAAGTTTAAGTGGATTTTTGGATAGTGACTTAACATGGCATGATGATGGTAAATGGTGTCAGAGGTAAGCGTGTGACCAAGGAGTTAACATAGCATAAGATGACATGGCATAGTTTGATGCAATGTGTGTTGAGAAGACACATGGGTTAGCTTGATAAGTTAAGTGGGTAAAACAAGTTGGCATGCATGTTATCTTGATAATTTAAGTGGGTGAAATGAATCAACACATGGGTTGACAAGGCAAGTTATCTGGACCAGTGCATGATGGGAATGAGCAAGCTCATTTTATGTGGAACAATGTGATGGACCAAGGAGTGACATGATTGCATATAGGTGCTTGTTGTGAGAGACAAAATGAGAGACAAGGATGATGAAGACCAAAATGTAAGGCATAACACATGTACAAGATAACAAAAATGTAAGGCATAATACATGTACAAGATAACAAGTGTGAACTCGTGTAAAGTGAATTCAAGTAGAACAATAGACCTTAGTGAAAGAAGTTTCAACGGGTTTTGGCAAGCTAAGATCGTAGTTCAATTTGGGTTTAATGCTATTGGACATATAATTCTTCATTTTTTAGTCATTTTAATAATTTCTAAATAATAGGAGAAATATGAATAGATAGGTCAACATGAAAGGTCAATTAACCTCTTGAAAGATGAAATCAAGAGTCATATTACCATATTAAATATGGATTCATGTTAATGGAATTTGATCCAAGTTTGGAGTTACACCTTTGTATGACATGATATCAAATCTTTGGTGGTTATAATAACTCCATTATTCTCACTAAGACCTGCCTCTCTTCTTGTTTAACATTATTTTCCCATTAGACCTATCTTAATACGTTTTTTGTTCTCTTGTGTTGTAACTCCATGTAGAGATAATTACGTATCTATTAATTACCTTTGCTCGGGGCTTCTTTAGTGTGCAATGATGCCTAAGGTTCACACAACATTTGGGCTTCAAGAAATAAATGAGATAGAGGTTTGAGCTTGATGTAGTAAAGAATCCTCTTGGAACACCTAGTGGATGTCAACCTCTATATAAATTTTGATACATTAGAGCCACAACATAAAACACATGCAGATTGGGAAGGAGGAAAAACCAAGACCTTATATGAAGAAAACTCTGCATATGACCCTATATTAATCGACCATCATTCTCATGAGCTTCATTTCGGATACAACTAGTCTGTTATATGACTATAGCTGATTAAAAATCTGTATTTAACTTTGTATTTGGAGGAATGATGTAGTTGTTTGGATCTTGGAAAACCCGTGCCTCTTAGAATATGTTGTTGTAGAAAAATTGAGAGTTAAATCAAATGATTTGTGTTGACTGCTTCACAACAATATCAATCGATCAACAAACTTTTTAGTATCATAGATGTCATGATCTATAATGAGGTGGAGGAGGAAGTGTAGAAGTGAGAGTGTAAATGGCCATAAATAAATGTTAGTGATCCTCAATTTGGATATGGAAAACTTTGTTGTGGTATTCAAGAAAGCAATGAATGATTGGGAGACTGCTATTAAAGAAATTTTAAAATATACAAGTGTTATGAAGTGGCAAGGTTGCCCTGCCCAGGATACTCTGGAAATATACAAAGGTGATCAAAGCTAAAAAATAGTGTGTGTGGGGCTAAGCTCTACATCACCTGACTAGCTTGTTCAGGGCTTCTCCTCCATAGGTCGAATATAACAAGGCTCGTTGGTTTCCCTTCATTCCATGTTTTCAGCTAGAGTCAAGAACTAAACTCTTGAAACCTTGAAACCCTCCTCTTTTCTTAATTTGAATAACTCTTGCTTAAGGAAAAGGGTCCAACTATCTTAGAACTTGGCATTATAGATTTGTATTGTAACTTCGTTTGTTGTAATTGAATCAGCTGATTCAATAGAAAATGTATAAGAATGGGCTGAATACTGTTTGTAAGTCGAGATGACAGCTACATTCATTGTCTGTGGGTTTTTTTGTAGCATTTTCTTGTCAAAAGGATCCAGTTTTTTTTGTTTGATAGCTTCCTTCTGGTCACTCCGACCCAGGAAGTGGACATCCAAACCAATAATTGCAAAAATGCCAATGAAAATGAATGCAACAACAAGAATATATGTGCATTGAGTACTGTTAGCATGCTGAATGAGGGAAGTACAAAGAATAGCGCACTTAGATGCAGAAAGTCACATAAATCTCTTTCAGGGAAATCTGCTTCTGCCAAGAAATCCAAAAAAGAGAGACTTAAATGAATGGTCCAAATTCTGAGAAATATAATCTTTGGTGAATATTACATGGGCACTGCTATTGTCCTTAATAAGACTATTATATATGTTAAATCTCTCTAGGTAAAAGTGAATAGATTAGAGGCTAATCAACAGGAAAAGGTGAACTGGGTTTGACCCCAGTGTGACTAGGTGTCTCTTGCAGAACTCCCAAGATATAACGAGAAAGTGGATGCTGCCTAAAAAGCACGAATATGTCTTCGCCAACTTAAAATAAAAATAAAATTTCTCTCGCATACTTGTCTACATTCAATGATAGTTGTAGCCAGATTTTGATCTGATCCTAGTTTTAAGCATGCTGGAGATTGAGGTTTAGCATTAGCTATAATTATATCCACATGGCTAACATATCTGGCCCTTATGCTGAACTGTATAACTCCTGTCAAGGGAGATGTATCATCCATGCCACGTGGAAATTGTGCCAATGTTTGGGGTGGTGATTATTCTGATAAATTATCACAAATTAGATTTCTTGATACTTTCCAATTACAAGCACCTGATTATTACAATAGTATGTTCATGTGTGACTATAATATGAACATATGTGGGTTTAATTTTCACCTTGCACTAGTACAGAGCTTTTCAGAGATTTTGCCCGGCAATGGCAAGGCAAAGAAAGAGACCAACCCTGAAAACATGGCCATGGAGAAAAACACAATTTCTGAAGTACTGGCTGCAGGAACATCAGGCCTATGGGATGTTAATTTTCCATGGTACAGGGAAACTATTCCCTCATCTTTTACAACTATGCCAAATATGGGATTGAGTCAATTGTGCATGATAGCCTTGGAAAGCTATGGGGGTGAGTTTATTGATTGTCCTGTGGTTGAAAATGAAGATGCAATTCGTGTGAGCTGTGATGTATTATCAAATTCGTATGGATCTATCAAAGTCGGATGATGACTGCATGTGCTTAATATTGTTTGAAGGAAAATGGTAGGAAATGGTGATCAATTTTTCTTCTTGTAAAGACCAAATTGTGATGATGGAAATCAACTGCCAAATTTTATGGAAAGCATACTGGAGACTGAGGTTTGGGGAATTCGTTATGTCTTACATTGAATTTTATTAAAAACAAAACTAAATCTACAGGCATGCCCTATTCAAGGAAAATGAGCAACCCAATTTATTGCTCTGTTTCAAATCCTGGGCATTCTAAATGGTAAAAACACTTTTCAAAATCTGGAAAAATTCTGTTTGGCCATACCATTTTTCCTGCTGATGGAGGAAGGGCCTGCTTTCTAGAGTTTCTTGCGCGACGGGCGGTTCTTTGCAGCAAGGGCCTGCTTTCTGGAGTTTCTTGCGCGACGGGTGGTTCTTTGCAGCAAGGGTCTACTTTCTGGAGTTTCTTGCGCGACAGGCGGTTCTTTGTAGTAGGAGGTGTATAACCAGTAGGGTTTGAGTCGATTAGAAAAGGCAAGGAGCTATAGTACTAATCTACAAAGGCATATATCCAATAGGGTTTGAGTCGATTAGAAAAGGCAAGGAGCTGTAGTACTGATTACATGCATGGTAGCTATAGTGATTAATGTAAAATTTTGAAAGGCTCGCCATGATTAATTTGAAACCTCTGTAATTCGTTTGAAATTCCTATTAAAACCATAGTTTATGGCGGTAATTATCCACCATATAAATAGGTATTAAAACCTTTCAAATGCCAACTTAGGTTTGATTTAAAAATGGCATATAATTTTAGTTTAGCTTGTACAATAGTAAGGCCATTATTTATTGGTTTGAAATAATAAACAACATGCAAAAAACCCACATAATTAGTAAATTATTTAAAGACAATAATTCCTACATATTAAAATATAAATTTATAACATACCAGCTCATACTCGAACATAACATCTGTATCAATATTCTTCTTCTGTATCTTCTTGATCTTCATCCAACTGATCGACATCTATACCAACATCTGATTCAGAAACGATGTTGAAATGATCGACAATGTCATCATCATCATCAATTATGTCATTTTCAATAATATCCTCATCGACATCATCATCAATAATTGTTGCCTCATTTCCTATGCCTGGTTCATCTTCTAATATATCTTCTTCGTCTGTCAATGCATCTTCCTGTTCATCTGCCACTGCATCATCTTCTTCTTGATCAATATCATCTTCTTCCTCTACAGTATACTCTACTGGCCTTCCTCTTGGATCATATCTAATAGCAAATGACCATTCGTTATCACCTGGAACCTTTGAGTAAAAGACTTGTTTGCATTGGCTTGGAAAAACATAGCGATCTTTTCCTGCTTCAAATTGCGATGTTTTAACCATTGGAAATCCATTGTCATGTTGAATAAGTGTTCTATCATCATCACGTACATTCATTCGTAGCCTATACCATTTGACGTCGAACAAAACTATTTTGAAGGAATTAAAGTCACACTCAACTATATCATCTAAAAACCCATAATATCTATTTTTAGATTCTCGAGGATGTCTGTCACTCCTGGAGGAAACATTAGTGACCTGGAATACTGAAGTTATCCCACTATCAGAAGTTTTCCTGTTATCATCCAACTGTTTAATGCGAAATTTACGACCATTACACCACATAGCCTTGTGGTGTTTCAACTGCAATATGCCAAACATGAAAAAGATGCATTCTCAATTAATAATTAATCATATAATTTACACAACATGAAAATTATCTGAAAAATCAAACTTGTTGTCACATTATAAATATAGTATAAAATAATTAATGAATAAAATAGGTGAATTAATTTCTTACCTTTCTATCTTTCAAACCATATGCTAAATCGATTTCCCTGTCTGTAATGTTTCCATATCCACTACGATATGCTTCTCTAATCAATTCAGACAGTAGTTGCCATGATAACCTACTGTCGTTATGCGCTTTACATGTTTCAATCCATTCACTCATCCACTCAAAATTGTTTGCAATGTATAAAAGTAGTGCCTCATAATCTTGAGCACCTGAATAAAAAAACAATAATTCACCAATATTAATAAATATTACTTATAACCATGGTAAATTATATTAATTAATAAACTATGAAAGAATAAGACCTAAATGAATATAATGATCATATACATGATGTAAAAAAAATGAAACATTATATGTATTATACATAATAAATCTTTTACCTCTCACTTTCTTCATTCTACCTTTTCCCAACAGGTGCTCCACTTCAAATTTTTTGATGGAGTTCACATCCCAAATGAAATCCACCTCCTTCATATCTGGCACAACTAATATAGGAAGATAATGACTAATATACACCATGGATTGATATACCACATGTCCCTCCACCATATAACCCTCAGGTTGTGCTCTTTGTCTAACCAAAGCCTTCAAGAGTTTCAGGTGCCTCTCGACCATCCACATTGACCTTGTGTGTACTGGTCGACACATTTCAATCTCCTCAACTTGGTGTATCAAGTAGTGTTCTTGTGCATTGAAAAATGTTGGAGGTAGATACTTTTGCATTTCACACATTAGCTGAGGAATTTCTCTCTTCCAATACTTTATTTCATCTTGATGGATTTCTTTGAATGACAACCATCTGCAAATCATTACACAAGGTTATTTCAATGAAACATAATATATATTTCATTACAAGTAAATTAATACATCATTTCATTAAGTACGGAAAGAAATTGTAGCAATTAGATTTTGCGTATAAATCAAAACTACTTACCTCATGTATTTACTAAGACCATATATAACTTGTTTGACATTGTTGTCGAAGTCGTTTGGGAGAGATACAGGTCAAACATACTATAACAATAAAAAATGAATCGTTATTAGTTTCCAAATTAAACAGAAAAAAGGAAAATTTAAAATATGTATTCAAGCAATAACATACAAAAACGTATACCAAAAAAATTACCTTAACAAAGGTATGCCAATCATGTGTTTTCACCCTATTGAAGTCACCTTTCTTCGTTAAGATATTATTTATGTTTGAAGCAAAACCTATTGGAAATTTAATTCTTCTAACGACATCTTTTACATCATTTCTTTGTTGTTATGTTAATAACCATGGAATATTATTATAACTTCGACCTCCATTGTTATTTGATCTGTCAATCACACTTTTCATTGCATGATTCGATTTCTCAATGTCAGCACAAATTTTTTCAATTTTATCTCTATCATGTGCACCATCTATGGTTCGCCATAACGTTTCTGTCACATTCTTCCCGGCATGCATTGTATCAAACAAATGAGCTATTTTTAGGTCCTCATAGTAGGGCAACCTCGCGAATTGAGAAGGATAACATTTCATTCCAGGTGGAAGTACAATATTAGTACCTTCACCGCGACGATGACCTTGATATCAAAGAATAAAATAAATCAGAACAATAATTATAAAATACAATAAAATAAATTCATTAGTTAAAACAAAAATTCCAAACATTACATAAAAAAATTATATATATATATATACACACACACAAATTACGTACCAGCTGCTTGACGATTATTAATTCTGTTATATTCCAACTTCTACAATTGAGGTGTCATTCTTCGTGGTTTTAATCCAGTTTCTTCTTTATCATTGAAAATATGTTTTCCAGTAGTACGATACTTATGGTTCCTAGAGAGGAAGTGCCTAAACTCATCAAACACCATCTTTCTTAAGTCTAGTGAATGACGATACTTCATCTTAGGGCCACAAACTGGACATGCAAATCTACCCTTTGTTTGAAGACGTGCTATAGATGGATCAATAAAAATTATACTATGAGATCATTTTTAAAACATGCAATATGGTATATCTAATTTAGATAATTATGTATTATATTAAAGTGCAACGAAATATTACATACCACAAACATGTGTTAGTCCTAGGGCATCATGAATTGTCCATACAAGCATTCCACGACATTGAAATCTCTTCTGTTTGATTGGTTTAGTGATGTCATACATAGTGATGCCATGCCATAACTGTATTAGCTCATCGATAAGAGGCTCAATATATACATTCATATATTTGACCTGGTACTTACCTAATTATTCAAAATTATGGTACATAATAATTACTACCATGATATATGTATATATAAGTAAGTAAATAAATAAAATATATATTTATGAAAACAACAAGAGAAATGAAAATGTTACATTCAAAAAAATAATGTATCAAATACCTGGAATAATCATAGTCAACATTATGTGCTCCCTCTTTATTGACATCCAAGGAGGAATGTTATTGTTGATAACGAAAATAGGCCACACTGAGTAAGTAGATCTAAGCTCTCCGAATGGATTAACACCATCAGCTGCCAATGAAAGCCTGACATTACGAGGTTCATTTTTAAAATATACATATTTTTCCTCGATTTCTCTAAATGCAGAACCATCTACAGGCATTCGAAGAACACCATCTCCACTTCTATTCTTTGAATGGTTATCCATAAACTATGCTATGTTGTTACACCTAGACATTCGCTGAAAACGTGGAATTATGGGAATATGATGAAGAACCTTTTGAGGCACCTTTTTGGTTAGTTGATCTGTTCGATATCTACTGGTACCACATTTCGGACATTCTGTTTTCAACGCATGTTCTCCGTAATATATAATATGATCTTTAGGACATGCATCTATAGTGTTATATTCCATTCCAAAGTGTTTCATAATAGCACGTAGATCTTGATATGTTCAAGGTAAAGTATTTGGCGATGGTAACAAATATTCACCCAACAATCTACAACATAAACAAAAACTAGTTAATGTAAAGATTATTAATCTCATATATATATATATATATATATATATTGAATTATTATTTTACACATTTATTTCAACTAAAAAAAGGGAAAATAATCAACATTTACATATATGTGATCATATATATATATTGCATACCTTAGGAGTTGTGTCATACATTTGTTCGAAAAATTATTCATAACCTTCAAGTTCACCAGCAACAATGTAGCAGAGAGAAGAGTTGCATTTGAGTGTTCAAAAAGTCGTTCACTTGACCTTTTAATCAGAGGTACATCATAAACACCGTCACTATCTCCACCATCATCATCTGACTCACCATACAAGTCTTGGAGAATTTGATTTGTCCCATCATTAATGTGAACTGTCTCATTACTGTCATCATGATCTACCTCCATGGGATCATTAAAATTACCTTCATCATTTGCTTCATGTTCTTCACCTTGTACAACATCATTTCCAATACTAATATTTGTTGCAATATTCTCTTGTACTGGTGCAACATCATCTAATCTACTACTATTTAGCTATGGAAGCTGGTTGATCATCTGCAAAAAGTTGGGGGGCAACTGTGCCTTTATGAAAATTACAAACATTAATCATTAAACATTAGTGCGGATATAAAAAATATTAATATAACATAAAATTTTACGATATAATAAAAACGAAGATAGATAATTAATTACCACGGGACGATAGTCATTTGATCCACCATCAATGTGCCCATATTCCCTACAATGCATTGTTGCTGATGCTATTATAACTCTAACATTATTTCTCATACAACATTTTTTGCAAGGGCAATAAAGTCTACCATCACCGCTTTCACCCTTTTGATTTTTTTTTTCCACCTCTAATATTTTCTTCCATTGATGCAAATTATCCTATAAAGAAAATAATAATTATATTTAGCAATTATCTCTCTCAATGGTGTAGAAAACCCAAGACGTGTTGAACTCAATGGGAGCTCAATAAGCAAAAAGAAAATAAAAGTGGGCTTTTTACAAATTGTGGGCTTTTTACTCCCAATAAAAAAGTGTATATCAATTTTATATTTAATAAAAAATTGTTTATATTTTTAATAAAATTGTGGGATTTTTACAAATTGTTTATATTTTTAATAAAATTGTGGGCTTTTTACAAATTGTTTATATTTTTAATAAAATTGTGGGCTTTTTACTCCGTCGAGTGCCTGGCTCAGCACCTACACTAATCACCACAGGACCGAGGCGAAGAACCACAAGCTAAACCACAACCAAATCCAAGTCATGAGGGGTGGGGCTGAGCGCATGCGCTGAGTCCCAATTGATTGTATGAGTGTGCATAGCCTTGGACTCGTAATCGAAACATGTAAAACCTCAACTCGTATATAAACACCAATATCGCTTATACACTCGGTGAATGTGGGATTATCCCACCAGACACCCTTGCAATAGCCCATTTTATAATAAATTGAATGAATATTCTAATTCTAGTTTAACATAAAGCTGACAATTTCAATACTCCCTTCGGAAGCCCTTTCTCCTTTTACTGGTTATAACACCAACCAACCCAGAATTTCAATTCTCGATGCAGAGCTTACATATATGGGTCAAACCATAGCATAACTCATTTACACCTATAACTGCCCCTCTATTAAAGCCCAAATAGATCCCATATCCAAGGTTTCTCTTTTAATCTACACTCGCATGAACTTACCACTTTATATCAACAAACATTACATGGAACCTTCGCGGCATTAATTTAAATTCCAGTGCCAACATAAATTAATATCCGGTCGACATTTCAATTATGGGACAATTCATGATCAAAAGTTCGAATCATAACTCAGTGGTTGCCTTAGGTTCTCACACTCGCCACATTACTTAAGTTCAACCTTGACATTTGTTTAATCCAAACATAATCACGATCGCGGCTTTTAAAACCTCACATCGGACATAGCATATCTATTCACATATATATATATATATATATATATATATATATATATATCACTCTTGGATTAAAACCCAAATTATAACTCTGCCTATGTGGACTTACCATTCGACCATTCAAACATTCTATGGAACCCACATTACATATGGCCCACCTCCATTAACAAGCCACTCGCATCCAACAGTGGACAACTTATCGAATAGGGTTGAGTGATCCGACGAATGTAAACTAATATCACGTTAATTTATTGCACGAGGGTTAATTTCCCAACATCGTGTGATATAAATGGTTTTCGTAAACCACTTATGGCCACGTGTCCTTCGTATGCCCATATTGCGTTTTTATTTTGAAATATGCTTACAACCTACTTACCCACGCGATACTGCTGGTTTTCGATTTCGAAACCGCTTCCACTATTTTCTAATCAAGGTTCCACTTCTTGGTTCCGCCTCTTTTGTTCATAGTTCTACGCCTTTGTTTGTTAACAACTCGGGTTAACCTCCACCACAACGTTTCTTCACTTTTTATTTTCATGTGGGATTTAATCACCACAACTACAGGAATGGATTCCATCCAACCATCGCAAGAGTGACACTCTGCCACTAACCTTCGCAAGAGCGACACGTTTCCACCAACCGTCGCAAGAGCAACACTTTGCCACCAACTGTCGGAAGAGCGACATATCGCCTAATCGTCGCAAGAGCGACACTTTGCCACCAACCGTCGCAAGAGCGACACCTTGCCACCAAACGTCGCAATAGCGACACATTCTTCTAAATGTCGTAATAGCAACACCTTCCTCTAAACTTCGCAATAGCGACACCTTGTCTCTGCAACGTCGCAATAACGGCATACTTCAGAAATTTGTCGCAATTACGACGCTATTTTGCAAACGTCGCAAGATCGACACTTGCCTCTAAGTGTCGGTATTGCGACACTTGTCTCTAAACGTCGGTATAGCGACGGTTTTGGGCGGGATTTGAAAAAGTTGAAAAAATTTGGGGAAATTTCCGACATTTGGTCAAAAGTGTCGGAATTTCCGCCAAATGTACTAGTGAAAAGACATCACTGTGCATAATGAAGATTTGTTGAGAGGAAATAGATAGATTCATTCGATCCAGACCTCGAAGATAAGTTTGTTCATTCATTTCATTGAAGATATTTGTTCATTCATGCCATTGGAGATCTTCTTTGTAGAGACGATTGTTTCACAAGAAGACCATCTACAACAAAAATGTGCTCATGAATATTTTATATGTAAGTGTAAGGTGTTGAGTTGGAATTGTTAGACCTTCTTACATTGCACTGAAAAATACTTATATTTATAGTCAGTGAAGTGGCTATCAAAGCTATATTTAACTCATAAATCTATAGGAGCTTTCATTTTACACTAAAAAGCAGCCCGATTGAGTTGGTTACAAAGGAGTGCCATATGCATAAAAGGTAGTCATGAGGACCTCATATTTAACTGTACAATAGAGTTTGGTAGAAAGAGTCACTTGGACATTTGTTTGGAGAGTCAGTAAGGGTTTCTTCATAGTCTCATTTGAATCAATGGTTTTTTTCATTTGTGTAATTGATGCAAGAGCATCAAAGCTAAATTTTCATTATTCATTTGTGTGATTTAGGGGGTGAGGTGTTTTAATTATTTTGCTCACTTTAATAAATTAAGAGACAAAATATAAATGTGAGGATTATTTTAAATATTCCGGTAATAATTAAGGATATGAGTGGAGTTGAATTAGGTAGATAATCTAGGGATTAGGAATTCCTTAAACGGGACTTAGTTGAGTAAAAAAAAAGATAAACCTAATTTAGATTTTAGTTGAGATTTGTGTGCAAGAAATTATGGAGTGGAATAAATTCATATTTATTTATAAATAGGAAGATTGTGTGAGGATGAAAGACAAGTGAAGAATACAGAGAGAGTGAGAGAAATGGTTTGAGAGATTTTGTAAGAGGGCCGAGAGCCGAGAGGCCATCCATTGTAATATTCGGCCAAGGAATTTCTTGTGTTAATATCGATCCGTATTTTTGGTTGTATGGCTCTCTTTTCATTATGTATATTTGAAGCTGAATCAAATGTTTTTTTTATGAAGAATTAGATGGGATTTTTAATGCTGAAGAAAGCACACGAGTTTTTATATGCTAGGATCTGTTTTAACCCAGTATCCTGGCATCATTTGGTATCGGAGCAAAGGAGATGAGTTTGGGGATGAGTCTCTCCTATGGTGAGGCTGTTTTGTTTTGATTTCTTGTTGTGAGTAAGGAGAACAGATCGAATTGCCAGATTAAGAGTTGATTGAAATATATTGTGGCGCGTTGAGTCTATATATATATATATATATATATATATATATATATATATATATATATATATATATATATATATATATCTTTGTATAATTAAGTGTGTGATTGCAAGACGGAGGGTGTGGCCAAACAAGAGGAAAAAATAGGTCATAGTTTTGTGATTTGGGTGTGCGATCTCAAGTTTGTGGAGGCTGCGTGAGGGCCTTAATGCATTTGGGCAAAGGCAACATCGTAGGAGAAGAAGTGCAAGCCTTGATGCATTGATGTATCAAGCAGAGATACCACGGAAAAGACACCACGAGTGACGTGGTTAATTGGCTTTAGATTACATACAGCACTGGATATACATTCCATGGGACATCGCAGGCGATCGTGACAATAGCCACAACGTTACCATATCGAAGCATTGACACCACGACATTGAATCCTGTCTCAAGCATTGACACCACGGCATTGAATCCTGTCTCAAGCATTGACACCACGACTTTGAAGTAGGTATATAATTTCATTTGCAAGTTGTGTAACGTAAAAGCCATAGGTATGAAATCGTAAGACTGTGGTATTTATGAAGCAGCATCCCTGTGTGAATTAAATTATGTAACATATGTTACATAGAACAAAGCACGACGAGTTGAAACTCTTTAATGGGCCAGATCAATTTTTTAATAGTGGGTTGGATTGGTATGGACCGTGGCTTGAGGATTCTGTGGTCTCAGTTGCTTGAAAGGCCGGTGTTGGGTTGTGTGAACCGTGGGTTCAACCACAAAAGGCTGCGTTGAATTTTTTTAAATGGATTCCAATATAGTAAATACTTCAAGCAATGCCGAGAAATTCCGTACGACATTTTCTCTTATTTACACGAACATTTCATATTACTGATGGTATTGACATTGCATTATTATGTTGAGAATTAGTGCATTGGAATGATACTTACGTTGGGAATTACGACTTATAAAGCTGGATAGAAGTATAATTGTTATATGTTTTAAATTTATGGGAACTACATATAATATAATTTTTGAAGGGACGTCCATAATGTGATGGCATTTGAAAATGGTGAAATTGCATATGAAACCAAGCTTGATAAATGTTAACCGTTGCCTCTATGCCTCTATGATTTGTGATTATTAGAAAAATGGATGTTGCACATTTATTAAAAGTTAAATCTTGAACTCAATCACATAAAGAGAGATCAATTTATGTGGACTTATATATAATATAAGTTCTTACCACATTCAATACTAAAGAGTGTGTTTGTTTTCAAAAAGGCATGTGTGGGGCTTGTGAAAGAGGTGCGGTTCCAGCGGAATATTCAAGGTATGGATATAGTGTTTCCACGGTACCACCTTCCAGCGTAAGAAAAGGTCACTAGGATTGATCGAGGTAAAGTTTTTGCAAATAGCTGATGTACGTTTTTGGAGAATGTAATCTTGGAAGGATATTCTGTTACATTAAGGTTTCATGTTTCCAAAACCAAGAAATTGCAATTGAAGAGAAACCCGAGAGGTTGAGATGAGGGAACTTGGCTTAAGCTAAGAGGGGAGATTGTGCGTACCTTGAAGGTTTACAAACATTGTTTGATGGGAAATATTTATGTTACAAAGTTGTTGGGAAGAGATTTATTTGATGGGGAGAGAATGGAACTTGCACATTCAAAGTAAAGTAAATCAAGAATTCAAATGAAGAGTCTAAATTATTTGGAATTATATATATTATAATTTCTTGATACATTCAATACTAAAGTGTGCATTGGTTGATTGCATCGAATTTTGGTATGGAGACAAAGTCTGTAGAGGCTTGAATGTATTTCTAAAAGAATACGCGAGAGAAGGGTTGGATCATTTCAATCGTAAGAAGATTCAAGGTAAAAGTGCTCATTGAATGAATCAATATTCATTTGAGTAAAGGTATTTTAAAATTTGGTTGATTAAATTTCCTTTCCATACTCGTGAAGTTGATATTTCGTAAATATTATGAAAGAGTAAAAATGTTGCAAATGCAGAGGTATAAATGAATGGGAAATGAATGAAAATGCGCTATCCTGGGTGATATAAAAATAAGCATGCATTTTTATGTGAGAGGGTTTATTATGCATAATATGGATTCTTTGCAGTTTTGGTTAAGTCATTTTGGACCAAAGCTTGTAGTTGGAATGGGAGAATTCTTGTGATTTGTGTTTAAGGTTGAAAACACAAACAAACCACAATTGCTTGATGTTGTAGAATATTTGTTTTTACCATCATGCGGCAGCACCTAAGGAGGAATTATTCAGGATGGACACAATGTACGAGTTGTACATTATTCATCAAAGAAGTTGAAATATGAATAGCTTGTTCTTTGTACACAGGTTAAGAGATGTGAATTGATGTTGTATGGTGCATAAAAGTGCAGGAAAATGTTTGCACTAAAATGACGAGATTATGGTATGAAGGGCATGCGAGTGTTCACGGTGACAAAGACGACACAAAAGAGTGGAATCCAGAGAGTTGCAAATGCAAGGGAAAGGTTTATTAAATAACCTTAACGGGAGCATAAGGTATGGTAATTCATAAAGGTATTATTGAATATTGAAAATTGAATGGTTTATTTATTTTCACCATTAAATAAATCTTGGGAAAGTGAAATGCATTTCAAGTTAAATACTTGAGCATCATGTGAAATGATAATGGGAAACTGATGGTTTTTCATAAGAATGGAGTATGAAAGAGAGTGAATATTTTACATCCTAAAATGTGTTAAGGGTGTATGTTTGTTGGAAGATTGTATAACTTGAATTAAGTCAAAATATCCACTATTGTAAAATTATTGAGTCAAGCCTCGATGTCAAAACATATGTTAGGGTCAAATGAAAGTTTGGATAGTTTGAGTTAAGATTGAGTATTTTTCATCCAAGATGAAGAGTTGGTATAAAGTTTGAAGTCAAAGAGTCATAAGCTAAGTCAAAGGTATGGATGTAATTGAGTGCATTATCAATGGAGCCCGACACCCAAAGAGTTTGGTCATTGTAACACAAACATTACTAAAGTGTTGTTTGCAGCAAAGTGAAGCAAGAGAATTTCCTAGAAATGATTCCAAGACAGAAAACTGAAAGAGATCAAGCACAAGAAGAGAGCTTGCATTGTTGGATGGCAAGTATGAAAGCTTGCTGAAAAGGGGATTGAATGAAATCCACACGTGAAAAAATGAAGTTCACAAAGGAGGAGACAATGACTGTTGATAGTCATTTAAGAAGATCTGATGAAGACCACAACAGAAGAAAGAAGAAGGAAAATGCCAAGGTAAGTGGCATATGTGAGCAGTTGATGAACAAATATTATGAGCGGGAGAAGGTTGAGATAACATTTCACTTTGAATTGTTGATGGAATTATTGTAGAGAAATGTGAAAGACCAGACACATGGTTGGACCATGAGGAAGAAAGTGAAGTGGCAGAGACTACATGCAAAGGGAGAACAACAGGTAAACATATAGCTGACAGAAGAGCTAAGGAAGCTCAAGTAGATGATAAGTGTTCAAATGGGATGTGAGGAACTTAGAGAGGCTGAGTTGAAAATGGAAGTTTCCATTTGTGGCCTAGAATAGGGTGAAATTCTGGGTGAAGAGATTAATGAGGAAGATCTCATGAACTATTGGAATAGTTCAGAAGAATTTGAAGATGTGTTGTTGAAAGGAGCAGATGAGGTTATGAAGCCTTGTATTTTTAAATTTCACAGTTTATGTATGTTTGCAGGATGTGCGAAAGATGGTGGACAGTCCGGTGAAACTGTCACAGAGATGAACAAAGGTCTTAAGGTGAAGTCTGATGGAAAATGCCTTTCAGAGGAGGAAGGTATTGATTTGTTGCAGCAGGAAGAAATCATAAATGAATTCTTGTTTGGGTTAAGACAACCAGTTGAAGCTGTTATGGGGCAGAAGCATAATGGAAATGCCAAAAAGATATTCCAAGGAGGTAAACAAATGTATTTGTTTAATGAAATTGCTGACGGAGTTTTGCAGTGTGATGAAACAGAAAACAAGATAACTCAGGAAGATTGCCAGAAGATAAATGAAGTTGGGAATGAAGGTTGTGATGAAATGCTGAAAATATTTCACACAGAAATAGAGTTTTTGGAACGATGGCTTAAGGAACCTGAAGGGGAGATGAAGCCTGCAGAACCTGATCAAAAGAAATCATAGTTACCGTGCATGATAGAGATGAAATGTTTTTAACATTTATAGAGTTGAATGAATGTTATAAATTTTCAAATAATAATGTGATTGTAGGTACAGAAAACGAAATTAACAGATATGATGTTGAACTCAGAGAAATTGAGCATAAATTATTTGGAGTTGAGATGGAAGATCAGGGGCAGCAAGAAAGTTATGTCCATAGAGACATAAAGGAGACAAAAATATTGATCCAGCAGGGTAAAGATGGAAGCAGCTTGCAGTTCAAAACAGGACTACTGAAGTCCAGAAAGTCAATGATGGGAGATTGGGGCTTGAAGCATCAAAAGAGGCCGAAAGGTCTTGTATTTTTGAAACTAACAGTTTGTTGATGAATGCAGGTACAACACTAGATGAGGAAATTGTTGCTATAAAAGCAATCAAAGAATATAGCTGTAATCAAGAAGGAGTTCTTGATTATTTTTCATTGCATAAAGTTGAGTGTTCAGCTCAGTTGGAGACGAAAGAATTTGACAAAGAGGAATTACTCCAAGGAATTGGCGAAAGAAAGTGTTGGAGAAGCCGATGGAATCCGATTGAATGAGTGAGTGATGAGTTACCAAATCGAGTTGATACTTTGAAGGACCAACGACAGAACAGAGTTTGGAATCTTGGAGGGAGCAAGTCATCAGGACTTGTGGTTGTTGCATTATTACAGAAAAGCGACAGACCTCCTAGACAGGAGTCTATGGAAACTTCTCTACATGGGGAGTTTGATGCAGGAGCATCAAAGCTAAATTTTCATTATTCATTTGTGTGATTTAGGGGGTGAGGTGTTTTAATTATTTTGCTCATTTTAATAAATTAAGAGAGAAAATATAAATGTGAGGATTATTGTAAATATTCCTTTAATAATTAAGGATATGAGTGGAGTTGAATTAGGTAGAAAATATAGGGATTATGAATTCCTTAAACGAGACTTAGTTGACTAAAAAAAAAAGATAAATCTAATTTAGAATTTAGTTGAGATTTGTGTGGAGGAAATTATGGAGTGGAATAAATTCATATTTATGTATAAATAGGAGGATTGTGTGAGGATGAAAGACAAGTGAGGAATACAGAGAGAGTGAGAGAAATGGTTTGAGAGCTTTTGTAAGAGGGCTGAGAGCCGAGAGGCCATCCATTGTAATATTCGGCCAAGGAATTTCTTGTGTTAATATCAATCAATATTTTTGGTTGTATGGCTCTTTTTCCGTTATGTATATTTGAAGCTGAATCAAATGTTTTATTTATTTATGAAGAATTAGATGGGATTTTTAATGCTGAAGAAAGCACACAATTTTTTATATGCTAGGATATGTTTTAACCCAGTATCTCGGCATCAGTAATATTACCATTTTAACTCTAAGCAAGAAGCCAATGAGGATCATTTTTCCAGAATCGTATCACAGGTATATTAAAATCATATTAGTTTGATATAGATATATCAGTTGTCTTCCAATATGAGGGAAATCCAAACATCAAGAAAAAGAAGATTTATGCTCATGTTTATTTTCTATATACATGCGATTGCAATAATTTACAAAGTGTTCTCCCAACAATAATTATATACCATGTGGCGCAACTGTCATCTTTGAAGCAGTATTAATTTTCAAGCAACAATAATTCAGACTACAAGACATTTGCAACCCCCTCGCCATTGATGTTAAAGGGGGAGGTAAATAGAGGAAGGAATACATTTCTTAGAATGAAAGGGGTCTGATATGTTTCCATCAATGCCAAAGGGGGGACTATTGGAAATATTGTCATTTATGGCAAAGAAGAAGTTCAGGATCGACAAAGGCATAAACGAACATAAAGGCAAAGAATAGAAAATAGCAGTGAAACTTCTACATTGAAGAAATTGTAATAATGTGAAATTGTTGATTGAGCTAAATTGTTGTGATGCAAAGGCAAGTCTCTAAGGCAAAGGCGAAACTCCAAGGGAAAGACAAAGATGCATTAAGCTGAATTTTTGTAATACATTAATGATATACATTGTTAATTGATTTTGGAATTTAGTTGATCCATTCAATCATTACATATGGCTGAATTTAATATTGGATTATTTATGTATTTTTTGGACTAATATTCAAGTTATGAAGTGTGTGGAAAATAATGAATGGAAGGCAAAGAGTCAAGCCTATTCTCTTCCTATTCCTATGTGGAATACAAACAACCATCAAACTATCTCTACAAAAGATATCATTTTGGAGTGCATGAGAAGGAAGAGAGCTGGAGAATGTGATAGAGCTGATTAAGATATTATGCACATATGGAGCTAATGTGAAGGAAATTTGAAGGGAGAAGAGGCAGAAGTAAAGATGGAGATATGCAGAGTTTATAACCAGGTAAATCAACATATTGTTTTCATGTTGGGTGAGGGGATTGTGGTCTCCTTTCAAGTTGTGTCTTGATAAAATGTTCAGTGGGAGCTGGTTGAGGTAGGAGCCTCTTGTGGGTTGTAGCCTGCAGAAAAAACATGGGAGTTGGAGCTTCCTTGCATGTTGTAGCTTGCAGAAATTTGAGGTAGCAACCTCCTATAGGTTGGAGCGTACAAAAAATCAGATGTACTAAGGAGTAGGAGTTTTCCTTTGCATCACAACAATAATAAAATCATGGTTTTCTCCCTTATGGGTTTCCACTTATATATCGTGTCCATGTACATTATTATTATGTGTTGATATGATGTGTTACTCTGCTTATTGCTTCCTGTTCACATATTCAGTTTGCTGATCATTATGTATTGAGTTGCTCATGTAATGGTTCTATTAATGAGTTTAATAAAATATTTTTAATGTCCATGAATGGAGTAAACTAATTCACCCCCCCCTCTCATTTTAGTCAAGGGTTCATCATTTCCAAGACAATAATCCTCGCAGGCTTTCAGCAGTACCCGAAACACAACAAATGAAGATGCTAGACCCGATCTTTTACACGAAAACTCGAAACTACGACAAAAGGATTCACCGAGAAGTTAATCCTGCAAACACCACTATTTCCCATTACAATCAATTTCCATAGCATAAATTAAAGCCGATACCACCAGTTCTAAAGATACAAACTAGAGAACCCATTTTTCAACGAAATTTTACCTTTCCCGGGAAAATATGTAAGCCACGTCCACATAAAAGGGATCTGAAGCCGATATTTACATGAAAATCATTTCACGACCGAATACCTTCAAGGCAAGCTATCTTTTCGCTAATTTGAGCAAGTTGTAACTTCAAACCCTTACGGTGGCCTAAGAACTATACAAAATGCGCCAATAGAGAGAGTGAAAGACACATAATAAAAAAAATAAACTGAAAAATTTGTACTAAGGTTGAGTTTTGCAGCTTCTAGTTAAATACCACTCCTAAAGCAGCTATTTCAGCAATGTCAAAACCCTCTTAGAAGGAATATGTCGAGGAATTTGAGCAAAGACGAAAGAGTTTTACAGATCGGTAAATTGAAAACCCTCGGAGATCAGTGCACTTGGACATTCCGATTGGCCTTTGGTGGAGAAATAAAGGCGAGAGAAATTATAAAAAAATATTTGATAATGTGAAGCAGGCTCAATTAAATAAATTTTGGCGTCTGCTCAATCTGTTGAATTGATAAATGGCGCCTGTGGACAAATGTCAAAATTGATAAATAATGCTGAACTGATAAATTGTGCTATGGACAGATGTCACATTTGTCAAGTTTGGATGGTTTAAACATATGTCATAAGTAGAATAAAAGTGTTGACAAAAATTTGAGGTGATCTGATACAAAAGAAAGGCCTATTGACCTAATAATATATAGATTTTTTTAGTCTTTTGACGAGATTAGAATGACAAGATTTGAAATTATTTTTAAAATAAAGATGGATTCAACATCTAAAAATATATTTTGAACATTTTATTTATATAAACTCAAATTTTAAAGTTTAAATATAGTTTTATCTATTTTATTAATTCCAGACATCCATTAAAGACTAAATATAGTTACCTCGCTCTAAATAAATAAGCTCGAGACACGAATCTACACTCACCTAATGAGATAGCAATACATTCTCAAATCATTGAGTCTCACAACATTTGATGGTTACACCGCACAAACAAACCCCATTGATGGCTTTACTTCCTTTCTTCTACTGGTGCTCCCGCTAGCCTGCATATCCCACAGGGAAGGGATCGAGCCAAACTTTCGCAAGACCATGAGGGGAGGTTCCATTCCCAACCCATTGTAGGGAGATCACCCCAAAACCTACCTGCTTTTTTCCAGTTGTAGCCTGCATGTTCAATCACCGTTCAGGCACCATATCATCGTTCAAGAGTTGAAAATGCGCTCACCTACAAGATATTTTCACGGGATTTTGAGGCGGTCGTGGAATGCCTTCATTGGAGGAGCGACCAATCTCTCCCCGCCTTCACACATGAAATCTGATTTGGAATCAAGGAATCATGACTTCGTGAAACAAATAATTATCATCATGGTAAACCATTAAACTTGTGCATCATATTGCAGTGTAATATTGTTTGAGCTTGATTCGTCCACTGATAGCTCTAGAACCTGCAAACCACAAACATCATCTGGCAGGAGAATAGTTATGGTTCTTGGATCATAATGAGGGTTGAAACCAAGCGTCAGATTTGACTGGGGTCAGGGTAGATAGTAATTAACTACAACCAGTTGGCGATCTATTAATCCACAACACTTTAGATGGTCAGTGGGCATCCCTAGGCCTTCAGAAAAGGCACCCAATAGTGTCTCAGCCACATTTCTGATGACCTTCCAGTATTCCATGGGGACTTATCTACAAACAAGTGGCTAGTTTTCAAGACTATTATTTGTACCCAATTGAGAAACCATGAGAAGCATGTCCACCCAGTTGGTGGACTTGTCCTTGGGCTTATCTATGCTGGGGGCATATCTGGTCTTCTCATAATCGTTGGTATAATATTTCATTTTCTCTTCAACTGGTTGCTGGTGTAACCTTTGACCCGCATCGAGCATGTTGTGAAAAATCCGCTCCTCCACTCCATGATTGATAGCCCATGTTGTGAAAAATCCGCTCCTCCACTACAAGTTTATTGATGTGTGTGTTTTTGGTAATAATAGAAAATATCAATTTAATATCAAAGTCTTGCATCAAATTCTAATTCCTAAATTGCATTTGAGAAGCTATTGAAGTAATTATCACACTCACTTTATTGAAAATCATCCTAAATAAGTGTCACCCTCACCTACTCACCTAATTGGTAATAACCCTGTGAACATAAGACTAACCACATACTCAAAATAAGGGTGGAGATGGATTTAAGTGTAATGAAAAATCTGACTTATAACTATAACAATACTGGTAAAGAGCAGATCATTGTACCTGAAAGAATTCCCACTCTCTACTGGCTTGAAGTAACTAGTTTATAACTCTGGATTGTTGATCTCCAATATGCGCGCCATAAAATCAGATCTTGAAAGTTGAACCCCACCTAAATAATAGTGTTAGATTCATCCATTTACGTGGTACTTTGTACATTCGTGCTAAATATGATATGTGTGCGCTCCACCGTATTTCGTTCAGAGGACGCTTGCGGACTTCGTCATATTCGTGGGTCCCTTGGACTTTTCCTCAACAATGAACGAAGATATATACATGTAGGAGTAGGCTCCCCTTTGATGCGGAGTTTCGGCTCTTGCTAAATCATAAGATTCTGGTATGTCTGACTTGCAGGCTGTTGGATATACTCTTGGTGTTATAAGGCAGCCACGAGGATTGATCCTGGGACCTCTCTTAGATTAGTCTAAAAAATTACCGATTCACCATGGTTTAAAAAAAAATATATATATATATACGTGTAGAATTTTGACAAAAAAGAAAATGACGAAAAAAAGAAAAGAGATTTGCTGAAATGAACATTGTTTGCTTAACCAAGTCCATAAAATACTTTCACTGTAACTAGAATCTAAAAGTATATTTAATAATCTATAAATCAAATATATTAATAATAATAGTCTTTAAATTAAATCAATATAATTATAGATTATTATTATTAATATAATAATCTAAAATTATATTGATTTAATTTATAGATTATTATTATTAGTATATCATATTTATAGATTATTAAATATACTTCTAGATTCTAGTTATTGCCCATTAATTTTATCCAAATCTAATTTAAATCACATTTATTAATTCTGATAATTAAAAAAAAACCATCTACATATTAAAATAATTTATTAAATAAAAATTTAACAAATTCTTTTTAATTATACTGCATCAAAATCAAAACTTAAACTTACTCTAATCATGATTCATCATATTCCAACCACTCATTTTGGACTCATTTTTGGTTTTTGGACTCTTTAACCATTTTATTACCTCCCTCGACCACGATTTTGGTTATTGAGAATTTTCTTGGGGCTGCTTTGCACATGCTTCCTGATTTAAGTATTTTTTATAATAAATGTTTGTTTTTTTTGTTTTTTTTTTTCAGGAGTTTTTTTTTGTTATTTATAAATAACAATATATTTTTTGAAAAGTGTAATCGTCTATCATTTAATTTTATGTATTAATTCTTTATATAAAAGTATATTTTGAAAAAATGGATTTTTTTTTGGGTATTTGATAAATTTCAGTTTTAATTATATAAAATTACTCATTTTTATTACAACATGTTTTTATAGAGCAATTCAATGCAATATATAGATAGATTAATAAATTATAAGCATAATAATTAATGTAAATAATATGAATTAATAATAATAATACTTTAATTTAGTCCAGGAATTTAAAGTAGAAGGTGACAGGTTGTTCTGTTAAGACACTTTGTGGTGTAAAGGTCACTTATGGGAAGCTCTATGAGCAAAAATCTAGCCATGTTAAGAGTTGGTGTGACCTAGTGCTTAGATGTTTCTCGATCATGACTACTCAAGCCACAAATTAGATGGATGAGTCATCCTCTCACATTAGGTAGCAAACAAAAAACAATAATAATTTATTTTTAAAGTCATAGTCAAACCAAATATTAAATTGCCCCATTAAACCCCTTTATTTGTGGGACAAGGAACCCACTTATATGTAACTATTTAACTACTATAAAGTGTACAAAGTTATAGATATTCTACATCTTGTGAATTTGAACATGTGACTTTTTACTACAAAACACATATTCATAATAAAATATAAATTATTTACAATTAAATATATGTATAGTAAATTCACAACATTTACATCTTGATTGTCATTAAAAAAAAAAATCAAACATTAATATGTTTCATGATTTAAATATTTTTAATTTATTCGTTTTCATCTTTTTCATTACGCCTAAAGTCTTTCTCTCCTTCCAACCCACTATGATAGAGATGTTGTAATGTCTTGTTTAATATTTTGATGGGTAAAAATAAAATAAAATAAAATACAAAATTAATAATTATATTATAATTATAATTAATAATTAAATCAGCCTAAATCCATGTTAATTTCGAATTTATTAAGGTGAGAACTATTAAATCTCTTTTGCATCTCAAGGGATTTGATCCCTCTCAAGGCTTGGTAGATCAAGAGTTAAGATGGATCTAGCCCAACGGAGCATGAAAGAGATGTTGCAATGTCATGTCTTGTCTTGTTATGCAGCGTAAACACAAATAATAAAAATAAAAATAACCATAATGTATTCACCCATGGTATTCATGTAAAATATAGCCTATTTAAAGGGGGGGGGACTCTTAAAAGGGGGAAAGACCATCCTAGATGCATCTTAACTCGGGAGAGAAGGATCAAGTATATTTTCACTCTAAAAGATGTTTGCACCTCACGAGATTTGATCCCTCTCCAGGCTTGGTAGCTCCAGTGTTAAGATGGATCTAGGATGGTTATAGAGAAAATAAATGAAAAATAAACATGATGATTTCTTCTCTTAGTAATTGTGAAGAGAGATATACTTTTCATGCATATTTCTTTAACTGGAGTAATTTTCTAGGGCATCCATACAAATTAAATGGTTGATTCATGCCAATAGGCATGGCATGATAAACATCAAAACATTTACCCCAAGATACACCTCACATTCCTCAAATTTAAAAATAAAATAATATAAAATAACTAAATTATAACTATTAATATTAATTATAAAACGAATTAATATATGGGGTATTCTTTACCATGGAGATTCACTTGAAGTTGTCTTTAACGTGACTTTTTGGAGTTTCCAATGGATTTTTTGGCCGGAATCGGGTAGAAAATTTTGAGGTACCCATCAAAATTGTGATTTCAATGAATTCCTGTAGGTTTTTATACAAATTCTATCGAAAAAATCCATCGAATTTTTTTTCAAAATGTCTTATTAAAGACAACTCAAATTCACTTCCACTATAGCATGAAAATTCTTAACTTGCAAATGACTTTTGTCACAATACCATGGGTGAGTACCATGATTTATCAATACCACATGTCAAGCATGATAAGTGTTGATATGGAATTTTATTTAATTAATTAATTTGAGATAAATTAATTAAAAGAAGATAACTAAGTTGGAGATAAATCTTAACTCTTTATTTATAAATATTACTACTAGCAATTGCACCACATGTTGCAAAAGAAACGCCTTAAGGAAATAGCATAGGAAAGAGTAGCCTAGAAGAAAAAATATGCTGCACAGAAGGAGCCATCCTGGAGGAATGAAAAACAAATTTTGCTTCCATGGAAGCATGTAGTGAAGGTTTTAAAGATATTGATGATAATAGTTATCAACCAGGAAATTTTGTTATAGATATTGAAATAAGCAATTGCGGGTGAAAACATATATGTAAACCAACATAATCTGTTCACATATATAAAAATTTTGTTATATATATTGAAATAGGAAAATGGGGTTGAAAATCCTTTGGTGATAATCCTATGAAACAAGAATGAAATGAGCATGTAACTCAAATAAGATATTTTAAATACATTCAAGTACAATCTATCTAGCATAGATGTAAATAAAAAGAATGATTATTAAAAAAAATAGAGTTTACTCCAATTTCATCTACATATCCTAGCCCCAATCGCATGCTTGTCATAAATTGTATATGAAGAACAATAGTCTTGATATACAAGAAAGTAAATGTCATTTTAATATGGAGACATTTTTGGAAGGGGATATTGTTCTATATGTTATGGTTTATTTTCTTAACTCCAAACTTGGTTTAGTCTTTCTCTATATACATAAGAAATAAAAATACAAAGTAAATTCACAAATTTAAGTTATAGTTTTATATTTTATAATTACAAATCTAGTTTCTTATTAAAATATTTTACACGCATCTATTTATTCAAATAAATGATATTGTGAATAATTTTTCTCCTATTATTTGATTACAATATTATTGTACTCCCTACTAAGTAAAACAACTTTATTAATAAATAATTGAATGCCAAATTGAAGGATTACTCAAGTGAGAACTACTATAATATATAGAACTAATTTTTTGATGTATAAATTATTTGTTTTATATGTCGTTCAATTTCCATCTCCTATTATCTTCAAACCTCATGGGGAGGTATTGAACATGGGAGCCAACTTTAGGTAAATAAACATTCACATTGTCAAGTTGGAGAAACAAAAATTTTATAATCCTAAAATTATTTGATCTAATCCTCTTTTGAAATGTATAATTGAGTTCCATTTATTAAAAACAAAGGCAATATTAACTCCTAGAGTTATAAAAGGTAATTAACATGAAAAATAAAAAAGTTCCTCATGACAACATACAAATCTTAATCTTAATTGAATCATTAAAAAAATAAAAATGGATAATTGATTTACCAGTTATATCATTAAAAAAGACTACTTTCACAATCAAATTTCTACATTAATTTAAAAAACTTATTTCATAATTAGATATAATTATAATTGTATATTTTTAAGATATATATTTGATGATAATAATATATATATATATATATATATATATTTAGGAAAATAATACTAAGTTGGAACTAAATGGATTTGGTGAATTGCATAGAGATTTAACACAATAGGGCACATTAAGTGAAGGGGCCCTAGTGTTCCTTACCTCCAAATGTAGTATAGTGTGATGCATCAATATAAAAAACCCCCTCTCCCCTACCCTATTTGGTATTTACATCGACAAGCTAGAACGTTGTTTAGAGAAAGCAGGATGTGCTGGCACGATCTTAGCTGGGATAGTCATCATCCTTCTTCTCTATGCCGACAATATTTTTCTTCTCGCAAGGTGCCCATATGATCTTGATAAGCAACTTAGACTTCTTAAGGATTTCTGCTCTACCATGGGTATGTCTGTTAACACTGACAAAACAAAAGTTATGATTATCAAATCGAAGAAGGACACTTATGCTAATTTTATGTATGACAATAGTAACTTGGAGGAAGTGTCCTCTTACAAGTACCTAGGAATTAATATTCATCACAAGCTCAACATGAACTATAGCATTCAGAAAAGGATTAATGGGGGGTGGAAAGCTTATTTTGGTCTTGAAAATAATTGTAAAACGGCAAACCTCGTAACGTGGGATAGAAAGAAGTTCCTCTTTGAAACTTTAGTCAGTCCTGTTATCTTATATGGATGTGAGGTTTGGGGTTGCAACATCTCTAGAGAATCCTGGAGATCCAGAAGCGTTTTATAACGTATAACCTTAAAATTAAAAGCAATACACCCTATCCTATTCTCCTTATAGAAGTGGGTCTTTCCCATATCGAGAGCCTAGCTATGACTAGGCTTCTGTTGTACAAGCACAAGCTCAATAGCATATGAGACCATAGACTTCCTAAGCTAGCTTTAAATTCCAGCCAAAATCACCTAAGGCTTAAACGAGGTTGGTATAAAGACACCAGGGCCTGGTTAAACTATTGGGAGATCGACGAGAATGTTGCATTGCAAAACATCAATAACATTAAAAAAATTGTTACTTCTAAGTTCAAAGAAAAAATGTGGTGCAAGAAAGATATAGCAACTAAAAGAAAATTAAGGTATTATAAGGAGGTCATTAACCCCACCTTAGAAGATCAAAATTATCTCTCTATTTTAACTAGCTCAAAGAAGAAAATTAATATTGCCAAGATTAGAACGAACTCTCATGAGCTCCATAGTGAAACAGGTCGTTGGACAGTTCCTAAAACACCATGGATGGAAAGGATCTGCCATCTCTATGAGAATATGAACATCGAGGATGAAAATCACTTCCTCTTAGAGTGCCCCGCGTACAAACACATTAGAGCTCAATTTCATAACCTTTGTTGCAATACTGACCTTCCTAGCCTTTTAAGATGTCAAAATTATAGCGAGCTCGGGAGGCTTCTCTCCAAGCTTTTTGAGCATAGGAATAAAATCTTAAATCAAATTAAATAACTCTTTTCTTTAGGTCCGATAGACCAAATATTGGTCTCAGTGGACGTTAACCATCATCATCATATATATATATATATTTTTTTTTCATATAGTGAAAAAACATATTATAAAATGTATTTATCTTAAATGAAAAAAATGATAATCTACTATAAAAGAGAAAATCATTAAAGGAAAATAGAGAGCCTAAAGGAATGTGGAGGTACAAAATAGAGAGCATGAAGGAGATGCATAGGTACAAAATAGAGAGCTTGAAAGAGATGTGGAAGTACCTAGAAATGATGAGGAAATGAGAGATGTAGAGGGACTTGTCAATGAAAATATTGACCACACAAATGAAGTCACCATTTTAATATTTTAAATTTTGTCAATGTACATGTCAAGTTCAAATATATATATATATATATATATATATATTATTATTAATATTAATATTATTAATATTATTATTTTATTATTATTATTATTATTTTTTTTAATTTTTTTTAATTTTAATTTTAATTTTAATTTTAATTTTAATTTTTATTTTTTATGTAGGGACAACATTTTACCTACAACAAGCTCGTACCACATGTAGAAAAACATGGACATTAATTGGAAGTTGCAAGAAATTGTATTTGATGATAATTTTCTAGATAATATAGAATCAACTAAAATTGAAGAAATGAGGCCACTAATGAACAGTTCAAGTTAAAGTAAATTGGGTGATCAAAAATATTTTTCAAGTTATATCTATCATAGCACAAGCTTAATTGTTAAATATATTTTTAAAGCACAAATATCTAAGAAATATAGTTCAACTATTGGGCATTAGAAATTCCAAAGAGGTGAAGGTAAATGACTTGGTATCAAGAAATATGACATCAACCCTTGGAAAAATTGCAAAATATCAATCTCAATACGGCATAAGTGCTAGTAGGGCATTATTGACAGGTGTTGTTGGAAAAGGAACTACATCAAATTGGTTGATGTCAATGAAAACAAGAATGTACAAAACATTAAGCAAAAGTTTATGGAGGCTTTAAAATATTAGGATTCAATAATATGAGAATGAGGAAATTTCATGTTGGGCTAATATATGTAGGAAGCCTTATCAATATAAAATTTCATATAATGTGAGGGACAATGTGAAATAGTTTTGGTATTGGAATTTCCATGTGTCACCAAATGAGACATTGTATATCTAGAGGGGTGTATTGAGAGCATTTCCCCTTTCAGTGATTGTTATTATTAAAGAACATTTCTCACTACATAGTATGTATAACTTGTATATAGACTTATCAAAAAAATGTAACCATGTTGGAATCTTATGACAACAAGGACAATATAAGCAATCCATTCATACAACTACCACATACTATCAATAGGCCAAAGGGTTTTCTTGTGAAGCGATCTATGCATCTTTGTCATGCCGATCAAATCTCAACACTAAGGAGTCATCCTAAGATAAAGTGTCATCATACTAACTTTGATGTTAAAAAATAATCAATCACTTAATTATATTTCTCTAAATATCAACAATTGGACAACAATAACCATATAGGTAACGCTTGGCTGAAATGTGTATCCATATCATAGTATAACTGTATATACAATAGATTATACAAAAGATATAAAAATATGTCATAAGCAATGCAACTGCTACATGAACTACTCACAATCCTTGATATACTAAAAGTTCTTCCACAATACTAATCGAGTGTCTAAAGAAGTCATCATCACTCAGTCACCATATAGGTAACACCTGGAGGGAATGCGTTAGAATTGTATATACAATAGCTTATGCAAAGGATATAAAAATCTGTTATAAGAAATGTAATTGCTACATGAACCACTCAACAATAAGTGATGTGTGGGGGAAATATGTTAGAACTGTATATACAATAGCTTATACAAAGGATATAAAAATTCGTTATAAGCAACAAAACTGCTATATGAACTACTCACAGTCCTTAATGATATACTCAAAGTTCTTCCACACTACTAATCAAGTGTCTAAAGAAGCCATCATCATTTCCAAAATCACATATTTAAACATACAAGTTGTAAAAAATGAATTTGTTTCATAAATTTTAATAGAATCATGTGCTCAGATCTAAGATATAGTTCTTAAACTTTGAAGCCTCTTCTTGATTGAAAAAATAATAAACTGATAAGATATAGTTGAAGAGAAATAATTTAAAACTTGTTGGCACAATTATTACATAATAATTTGATGCACAACTTGTATTGCAGTAAATGTCAACTTGAAACACGTCCAAATAAAACAATCGAAGTAAATTCTATCAGTTGGTTTTCAATGCATTTATGTAATTAAAATAGAGCTAGGAATTTTTTGAAGACTACTCCATTGAAAATTATAAGCATCTTCATGCCTGGTTTTCCAAGCTGGCTGTGAATAACTCTTTGGATCACTTGGATCAACACTGTATTTCTTTCACCATTATCTAACAATCTCGAGACAAAAAGAGTGAGAAATTTATGAATGGAAACACTTAAAGACGTGTCACAAACATCAGTTGGTTTGCAATATCAAATTATCAGATTCATATCAATACTTGTAAACTATTATAAACATAAAAACTGAAAGGCTTACTTAACAAATGATAAAATAGCTTGTCATCAACATAAAACTGAAATGATTAGCATATATCAATGCAGACATGGTTACAATTTTTCATGGATAACCGTTTTTTCATGGATTAGGTGGTATGTGTCAGCAAGAAAGGATATTAAAATATGTTATAAGTAATGCAACTGCTACAGGAACTATTCATAGTTCTTAATGATACACTCAAAGTTCTTCCACAATACTAATGAAGTGTCTAAAGAAGTCATCATCACTTCCAAAATCACATAGTTAAATATACAAGTTGTAAAAATTGAAATTGTTTCATAAATTTTAATAGAATCATGTGCTCAGATCTAATATATAGTTCTTAAACTCTGAAGCCCATTCTTGATTGAAAACATACTAAACTGATAAGATATAGTTGAAGAGAAATAATTTAAAAACTTCTTGGCACAACTTGAATAACTGTAAATGTTATATTATTTGATATATATATATATATATATATATATATATATATATATATATATATATATATATATATAATTTGAATGTATTAAATAAAAATTAAAAATTAATTTAAACATACTAAACTGATAAGATATAGTTGAAGAGAAATAATTTAAAAACTTCTTGGCACAACTTGAATAACTGTAAATGTTATATTATTTGATATATATATATATATATATATATATATATATATATATATATATATATATATATATATATATTAAAAATTAATTAATTTGAATTTATTAATTAATTTGAATGTATTTTTTTTTTCACGAGGGGAAAGCTCACGGGAAACTTGGGCGTACTTCCCCAGAATTTCTGGATGGTACGCGCGGTAAACTGTTTGGCGGACTTTCGGCGCCTGACCCCAAAGGACTCAAGGATCGAACCCGTGACCTCCCTCAACGGAGAGGCCCACGTATTGGCTCACTACCACTTGAGCTAACCCTTGGGGCTATTAATTTGAATGTATTATATATATATATATATATTAAAAATTAAAAATTAATTAATTTGAATGAATGTATTAATTTATTAATTAATTTGAATGTATTAAATAAATAATAATTATTAAATTATTATTTATTTATATCAAGAAAAAGCAAGGACCATGCTACAGTGAAATATTAATTCAATACTGCTTCGTTGAGCCTTACAAATCATGAGGCCTATGTTGAATTTAAGTTAAATACCTTGTCTGATCATGCCAACATGAATGCCTCATGAATAAAGAAATAGATCGTGATTTTCTACCTTCAAAATCAAAGGTTATTTTGGTGCAGTTCCTCCATTTTTAATCTTGATCACTTCCTATTATGTCACCTATGTATTATTTCCGTCATAATATTTGAAAATATTCAAAAGATCACATTGTTATTTACCACTGATGTCTCTGGTGTCTGCCATGTTCTTGTTTTTTCAGTATAGCTGATATGAAGTTGGTTTTTTTTGTTTTGTGTGGATAGTAAAAAATGTATGGAGAGGTGGCTTTCATCGCTTCAAGAGCAGTAAAAATAAGGCAATTGATAAAATAACTCCAACACTGAGAGAAATTTAGTAGCATTTATGGATTTGGCGAACCTGTCTTGTTCTCTGGAGTTGGCTACTCAACATGGGTTTCTTGATCTTGTGTAGAAGAAATGAATTTTTATTTAGCTTATATTACATTAACCATGAAATTGCCAACATTCATGGCACACTTTCCATCACATTTATAGAGAAAATTATAACAGAGTATCACACTTTTCTTATCAGAGCTAAATGCTCCTATATACATCAACGATGGATTTCATCACTTAGGAGCAGTAAAAATAATTTTATTGAGAAAAAAACTCCAACACATTTGTAGAGAAAATTATAACACAATATTCACACTTTTCTTATCAAAGCTAAATGCTCCTGTATGCAACAACGATGGATTCCATCACTTAAGAGCAGTGAAAACAAGTTTATTTAGAAAACAACTCCAACAAATTTGTAGAGAAAATTATAACACAATATCACACTTTTCTTATCAGATCTAAATGATCCTATATGCAACAACGATGGCTTTCATTAGTTCAAGAGCAGTACAAACAAGTTTATTGAGAAAACAACTCTGATGTAGGGATTATGCTATAGAACAGATCCGAGCATATAAAACACACACTCCTTCACACATCATGAAAACTCTCAATAATTCTTCATTAAAACCATAAACATATTCAGCTAGAAAAATACATATGAAGGAAGGAGATCCATTCAAATGAAATACTGATATAAAAACATAAAAAACTCTTTGGCCAAATATTACATTGGGCGGCCTCTTGGCTCTCGGCCCTTAAAACCATCTCTCACTCTCACTGTACTCCTTACTACTCTTAGCTGTCTCTCATTCTCACAAAAACACTCTTATTTATACATAAATAATGAATTTATTTCACTCCATAAATTCCTCCACATAAATCTCAACTACAAATCTAACTTGGATTTATTCTAGTTTTGGACTCAACAAAGTCCCGTATATGGAATTCCTACTCCCTAGATTATCTACCTAATTCCATTCCACTCATATCCTTTAATTATTAAATAATATTTAAAAAAATCCTCACATTTATAATTTCTCTCCTAATTTTATAAAAAATAAGCAATTTAATTAATAAAATAATTAAAATGTCTCGCCCCCCTTATTACATAATTAAATAATGGAAATTTGGCTTGGATGCTCCTGCATCAGACTCCCCATGTAGAGAAGTTTCCGTAGACTCCTGTCTATGAGGTCCGTCGCTTTTTTGTAATACTGCGACAGCCACAAGTCCTAATGACTTGCTCCCTCCAGGATTCCATACTCTGTTCTGCCGCTGGTCCTTCGAAGTATCAACCTGATTTGGTAACTCATCACTCACTTTGTCGATTGGATTCCATCGGCTTCTCCAACACTTTCTTTCGCCAATTCCTCAGAGTAATTATTCTTTGTCGAACTCTGTCATCTCCAACTGAGTTAAACACTCAACTTTCTGCAATGGAAAATAATCAAAAACTCATTCTTGATTATCACTATAGTCTTTTATTGCTTTTATAGCAAAAACTCTCTCGTCTAGTGTTGTACCTTCATTCACCAACAAACTGTTAGTTTTAAAAAGATAAGACCTTTCAGTCTCTTTTGATGCTTTAGGCATCAATCTCCCATCATCAACTTTCTGGACTTCAATAGATTCTGTTTTGAACTGCTGGCTGCTCTCGTCTTCATCGTGCTGGTTCATTGTTTCCTTTATGTCCCTACAGACACAAATTCCTTGCTGCTTCTGATCTTCCATCTTAATGCCAAATAACTTCTGCTCGATTTCTCTGATTTTGACATCATAACTGTTAATGTCGTTTACAGTTACATCATTATTTGAAAATTTATAACATTCATTCAACTACATAAATGTTAAAAAAATTTCATTTCTATCATGCATAGTAACTGTAATTTAGTTTGGATCAGGTTCTGCAAGTTTTTCTTCTCCATCAGGTTCCTTAAGCCATTGTTCCAAAAACTCGATTTACATATGAAATATTTTCAGCACTTCATCACAACTTTCCTTTCCAGCTTCATACTTCCTCTGGAAATCTTCCTGAGTTTTCCTGGTTTCTGTTCCATTACACTGCAAAATTTCTTCAGCAATTTCATTAAACAAATACATTTGTTTACCTCCTTGGAATATTTCTTCGGCGTTTTCATTTTTCTTATGCACCATAACAGCTTCAATTTGCTGTTTTACCCCAAACAAGAATTCATTTATGATTTCTTCCTGTTGTAACAAATCATTACCTTCCCCCTCTGAAAGGCATTCTCCACTAGACTTTACCTCAAAAGTTTCCTTCATCTCTATGACAGTTCCATCAGACTACTCACCATCTCTCGCATATCCTACAAACATACATAAACTGTGAGAAAAAATGCAAGGCTTCATAGCCTCATCTGCTTCTCTCGCTAACACATCTTCAGATGCTTCTGAACTATCCCAATAGTTCATGAGATATTCCTCATTGATCTCTTCACCCTGTTCTGGGCCACAAATGGAAACATCCTTTTCTAACTCATCCCCTCTAAATTCTTCACAACTCAACATCTGCTCGAGCTTACTAAGCTCCTCTGTCAACTGTATGTTTACCTACTTTTCCCTTTTTGCGTGTAGCTTTCGCCACTTTACCTTCTTTCTCATGGTCCAACCATATGTCTGGTCTTTCACATTTTCCTGCAACAACTCCATTAACAATTCAAGGTGAATTGTTATCTCAGCCTTCTCCCGCTTGTACTCTTCATTCGTCAACTGTTCACATATGCCACTTACCTTGGCATTTTCCTTCTTCTTCCTTCTACTATGGTCTTCATCAGATCTTCGAAAATGACTATCAACAGTCACCTTCCCCTCCTTTGTGAACTTCATATATTCATGTGTGGATTTCATTTAATCCACTTCTCAGCAATCCTTCACACTTTCTATTCATAAAAAAAGAAAGTTCTCCTCTTGCGCTTGGCCTCTCTTGGTTCTCTGTGTTGGAACCAATCTCTGGCAACCCTCTTGCTGCAAACAACATTTTAGTAATGCATGTGTTACAATAACCAATTCTTTGGGTGTCGAGCTCTACTGATCATGCACCCCATTACATTCAGACTCTTGACTTAGTTTACGACTCTTCGACTTCAGACTTACACCAAATTTTCATCTTGGATGAAAATAATCAATCTCAACTCAAACTATCCAAACTTTCATTTGATTCTAACATCTGTTTTTACTTCAAGCTTTGTCCCAATAACAATGATAGTGGATATTTCAAGTTTATACAATCCTCCAACGAACATACACCCCTAATAAATTTTTAGGATGTAAAATATTCACTCTCTTTCATACTTCATTCTTATGAAAAATCATCAGTTTTCCTTATCATTTCACATGATACTGAAGTCTTTAGTCGAATTTCAATTCATGTTTTCCAAGATTTATTTTAAGGTGAAAATAAATAAACCATTCAATCTTCAATGTTCAGAAATACCTTCTTGAATTGTCATACCTCATGCTCCTGTTAAGGTTATTAATAAACCTTTCTCTCTGTAGTCTCAACCCTCTGGTTTACACTCTTCTGTGCCATCTTTGTCACTGTCAATACTTGCATGCTCACAAACTCATGATCTTAATGTAAACATTTCCCTACACTTTTATACACCATGCAACATCAATTCACATCTCTTCACCTGTGTGTAGAGAACAAGCAACCTCTTCGAGAAATGATGTACAACTTGTACATTGTGTTCATCCTGAATATCACCTCTTTAAATGCTGTCACATGATGGTAAAAACAAAGGTTTACAACATCAAGCAATTATATTTTCAATCACCAATCAAAAGAATTCTTCTTTTCCCAACTACAGGCTTTGGTCCAAAATGACTTAACCAAAACTGTGAAGAATTCACATTATGCATAATAAATCATCACACTATGCATAATAAACCTCCTCATATAAACATGCATGTTTGCCTTCATATCACTGAGGATTAGTACATTTTCCCCTTTATTTTCCATTCATTTATACTTCCACATTTGCAAAATTTCCACTCTTTCATAACAATTACAAAAGATTATCTTCTCAAGTATGGCAAGGAAATTTAATCATCCAGATTTTAAAATACCCCTGCTCAATGAATATTTATTCATTCAATGAGCACTTACCCTGAATCTTCTTGCGGTTGAAATGATCCAACCCTTCTCTCGCGTATTCTTTTAGGAATACATTCAAGCCTCTACAGGCTTACTTTGAATGTGCAAGGTCCATTCTCCAACAATTAAATTTCTTCCCAACAAATTTCTAACATAAATCTTTTCCCAGCAATTAATGTTATAAACCTTAAAAGTACACACATTCTCCCCTTTAATTTAAGCCAAGTTCCCTTGTCTCAATCTCTTCAATTTCAACTCCTTGCTTTGAAAACATGCAATCTTAATGTAACCGAATATCCTTTCAAGATTACATTCTCCCAAAAAACGTACATGAATTATTTGCAAAAACTTTACCTCTATCAATCCCAGTGACTTTTCCTTATGCTGGAAGGTGTTATCATGGAAATACTGGATTCATACCTTGAATATTCTACTGGAGCTACACCTCTTTTACAAACCCCACACATCCCTTTTTAAGTGCGTTGATACGGATTCCCAAAAATTGATGTAGAAAACACAATTTCCACTTCACCATTCTGCTGCGCCACTTCAATACATATATATATTTTTTGATAGGCTTAAATTCATGCCCAAATCCACCTTCATATAAGTCATTAATCTAGAAGAAAATGCTGCATTGTTTTTGAAGCTGTTGAAAATATAAATCATCGCACTGATTTAAGGCCCAGGCTTATCCTCAATTTCTCAAAAGTATGCAATTCCACAAAAAAAACATCTCATTACACATGCAATATCCACTACCATGTTCATTGAGTTCACAAGGACCCTTATAATTATGTAACACAATTAGAATCGCATTTAAACCACATACTCATTTGTTAAATCTGAAGTTTCCTGTCATACCACTCAAACCAACTATTAATCCATCACAATTGATGCCGTTACCATTCAATACTCATGGCAAAGTAATCATAACAACGTCTGCGTTATGACTTTGGGTGCTGGTATGATACATTACGATCAATGCATCGTGCTTCAATGCTGTGCATGTTCACCCAACGTCACATGGTTGTCACTTAAGCTTCAATCTCACTGTAATATACCTTCAATCCACTGCAACATCCCTCGACTGTTCTCGAATGCGTCAACACCCTTGCAGCGTTTACTGTTGCTCTTCTTCATAGTGTTTCGCCCACAATTGTAGTCTCTTTCGATTCCAATACCTGGCCACGGTGTTTGAGCTTCTTTATCCTCTTTGCTGCGTGTTCATAGCTCCATGGACCAATTCTAGTTCACATTCGATTGCTCCATACTACATCTCCGCTTACGAGTTAGTAGTTTGCTACACTATTGCATGTGTTTTCCAGCTACGGGGATGCGCTACCACAGTTTTTCCATTAACTACCTGTGTTCAAGCTTCTTTAACTCACAACACATGCATTAATATCCATATAAATTGCAGAGTTAAACGAAAAAGTATAATATATCAATCAACTCTCTCCCAAGCTCTCGTAGGAAATCGTTTCTGGCTTTGATACCAAATGATGCAGGGATTCTACTATAGAACAGATCCGAGCATATAAAACACACACTCATTGACACAACATGAAAACTCTCAATAATTCTTCATTAAAACCATAAAAATATTCAGCTAAAAAAACACATATGAAGGAAGGGGATCCATTCAAATGAAATAATGATATAAAAACATAAAAAACTCTTTGGCCAAATATTACATTGGGCAGCCTCTTAGCTCTCGGCCCTTCAAACCATCTCTCACTCTCACTGTACTCCTTACTACTCTCAGCTATCTCTCATCCTCACAAAAACACTCTTATTTATACATAAATAATGAATTTATTTCACTCCATAAATTCCTCCACATACATCTCAACTACAAATCTGATTTGGATTTATTCTAGTTTTGGACTCAACAAAGTCCCGTATATGGAATTCCTACTTCCTAGATTATCCACCTAATTCCATTCCACTCATATCCTTTAATTATTAAAGAATATTTACAAAAATCCTCACATTTATAATTTTTCTCCTAATTTTATAAAAAATAAGCAATTTAATTAATAAAATAATTAAAATGTCTCACCCCCCTTATTACATAATTAAATAATAAAAATTTGGCTTGATGTTCCTGCATCAAACTCTAACACTGAGAGAGATTTGGAAGCAACTGTTGAATTGGTGAACATGTCTTGCTCTATGGTGTTGGATATTGGGCGTAGCTTTCTTGATGTTGTATACAAGACTGTAAATTGAGTGTAGCTTATACTACATTAACCATGAAATTGTCAACATCTAGGGCACACTTGCCATCACATTTGTAGAGAAAATTACAATAAAGTATCACATTTTTCTTATCATATCTAAATGTTCATATATGCAACAACTACGTTGTGCCTTATAGTGTAAATTTGTGCAAGGAGGAGGAGAGGAGGAGTGTCAAGGTGCAAGCTAGAATAAGAAGAGAAAGAAGAATCTTGTTTGGGACTTGAGATAGATTCATTCTCTGCACATCTAGGGTTGTCTCAACTTACTCTATTGTTAATTACATACTATCAATTTTGTAAGCTATAATATGACTGAGTGAGTTTTTTCTTTTGTAAATTCTACTTGGAATCGAAAAATAAAATAAAATTATAAAAGCTAAAATTATGTAGTGAAAAACTTTGTTTAAAATTTCACAATAAAAAGTTGAGTAAGTTTGACATCCTATAATATGAAAATTGTTTATGATTATAAAGTAAAAAACATGTAAGATTTTTTAGCTACAATTAGGTAATTAAAGATATGCATATAGTTTTTTTTTAATGGAATAAATTTGATATTCATTAACAAAAAAAATAAAATCCGAAAGAGTATGTATGTAGTTACAAACTGTTATGTAGTTAGAAACTATTACAATTAAGCAATTAAAGGTAAATTTGGTGTTATTTAAGAAATGAGAATTATGAACATTCATCATTATTTCTCAAGGTAAATCATGTCCTATGAAATAATTTGGAAATTTAAAAAAGATCACATATTTTAAAAAATTTCATTATTAATTTAATTTTTTATATATTAAGAAATACTACTCATGAATAATCAAACAGTTGTAACATAAATAATATATAACAAAAGAAACATATATTTTTGGAATAATAAAATAGTTGTAACAAAAATAATATAGAACAAGAAAAACTATGTGTATTTGGATGTATGAAAATTTAGATACATTTTATCAAGTAAAATTTTAAAAGAATAATGGTTATAAACATTTAAAAATAGTTTAATTGAATAATTAGTTTAGATTATAGTTTGCATATCAAGACATATGATTCCTCTTGGCTCTTGGTAGATCCAGAGTTAAGAATTATCTAGGCCATCTTAATTTCCCTCCTTAAATAAACCACACTCCACATGAATACCATGGGTTGTTTTTATAGTTTATTATCATTTTATTTTAATAATAATAATAATAATTTTTTTTTTTTTTTGGTATTTTGACCTAGTTAATATGTTCATTACATTATGTCAATCTTTTTATTCAATTTACTTTTATTTTTATTTTTGTGTAAATTGACATAGTTAAAATGTTAAATTGAGGTTAAAATCTAACAAATTTTTAATAACATTTTAACTTAAAAGTCGCCAAAACTTAAATTCAATCTAACTTATTAAAAATAAAAAAACCTAACATTATAACAAACGTATAAAAAACTATTTACTTGTGTATTTAATGGCCTAAAACATTTCAATTGTCTAACATTTGATCCAATAACTCAAACATGGACACAATGGCAGCTAGGGGAGTTGTTTTAAAAAAGAAATGCCTTGCGGCTTAATGAAATATAAATATTCCAATATATACCATGAAAGTTAAATCTCTATCAACTATCTAATAACTAGCAATTGCACCATATGTTGCAAAGGAAACACTGTAAAGCAATAAGCAATAACATAGGAACGAATAGTAGAGAGGAAATGAGTAGTATAGATGGAAAAATATGTTATGTGATTTAATTGAATATTTAACTTATAAATATGAATTATTTTATTTAAAAAAAATTATAAGTTTGGAGAATTGTTTGGATAAAGAAATTGGTTTTTTTATAACCTAGTTAGTAGTATAGAGAAAAAAATATGTCATATGTTATGTGATTTAATTGAATATTTAACTTATAAATATGAATTATTTTATTTTTAAAAAATTATAAGTTTATAGAATTGATTGTATAAAGAAATTGGTTTTTTATAACCTAGTAGGATATAAACTAGCTGTTGCCCCAAAAGGTCCAAAGTGAGGCCGATAGGATTTTTAAATTGAAAAATTTTTATTTTGGTTTTCATAATCAAGCAAATAATAAGTGAACTTTGGTTTTGAATATTGAATTTTGGATGATGCAATTGGATTTGAGCTTCACATCAATGATTTTTGTGATTGTTGTGTATCACATTTTTTTTTTTAATAAAATGGTGGCCATAAATTTGAGGGGAGTGCACTTGGTGAAAATGGTGAAGCCATCAAAGCATTGCACTTAGTGAAAATGGTGAAGCCAGCAAAACATATCTGTAGGTTTTCATAGTACATCATAGATCACTTTACTCAAAATGATAATGCAACATAACACATAAAAGATTATGTCCATGAGTTTGACAATCTTGGATAGATTTGTTCGATTTAACCAAACATTTACCTATTTGTTAACGTAGAAGATTACACACATAATTTTTTTTTTTTTGGGTATATTATTATTCTTTAATTATTTAACTTGATTGGAAATAGGAAATAATCTAAGGAAAAACCATTTCTAACAAAAAAAAAAAAATGTCGGCAATCACAAAATAAATAAACAAATTTCAAAATAATAAAAAAATTAACAAATTTCAAAAATAAAAAAACTAACAAATTTCAAAATAATTAAAAAATAAAGATTCCAATTTATTATTATTTTTAATATAAAATTTGATAAAAATGATATAGTCTAATTTCTAGACAAAATAGACAAAACATTTTTTTGCATCCAAATCAATTTCAAACAAGATTATGATTTTTTGTTATTTAAAATAGATTTTTGAATTCATAAATGGATTCAACACCTTCAAAAACCCCTTGGGCAATACAATTTCAAACAAGATTGTGAGTTTTTGTTGTTTAAAATAGTTTTTTGAATTCATAAATGGATTCAATGCCTTGAAAACCCCCAAAACATTTAAATTCTATATATTAAAATCTCTTAGGATATTGGTTAAAATTAACCAAAAAAAAATGTAATATTTAGTCTATAAACAAGACTATATCAATAAAGATTATTATTATTATAATGAATTTAAATTATATATATATATAATCACATTTTTAATAAAAAAAAAACTCAAAAACACTTAAACCACCATATTATATAAGAACAAAATCTCACCAAAACTTATATGATTAGAGATTTAAACCACCATATTATATAAGAACGGAATCTCATCAAAACTTATATGATCAAATTTTAATGAATAAAGACAAAACACTACCACTATTGTGTATATATATCCTATACTTTGTCTTCAACATTATCAAAGTAAAATGTCTTTTAACTATGTTGATAACAACATGAGATTTTTCACTTTAATTTTGGATTAATTAAACCCCATTCACTTAAAGCTAAATTGGACAAACAACTTATTCTATATCACCTTTAACCTAAATTTAAACTACTGTACCCTAAATTTCTTGGTCTAAAATTTCTTTAATACTCTTGTATAAAAAATAAAAAATAAAATATCTTATCTTATGCTAACTAAAATTTATAACATACAAATAAACCAAAATATTAAAAATCAAACCCATTTAAAAAAAAACAATGATGCCATTAAAAATATTAAATTATATTTTTAATAATATAATTAAAGAATAAGCTATATTATATACAAAGCAATTATTACGTAACTATGTTTCCTATCAAACATTTTTAAGGAAATTGTTGCCACTGGATTTGTCAATATTGCTCCATTGAGGAACAACTGTTAAAGTGTGAGTACTGAGTCTATGCCTTGCAGTGAACCAGAATTAATTATCCATCTAAACTATCTAATTCAATATATTAATGAATAAGTAAAAATATTCAACAATATGTTAAAAAAGAATTGATTTGTGTTATAAACCTAAACACAACCATCTTGGTGGTTTAGAGATGAATAGGAAGATATTAACGGAAGGATCAAATTGCATACTCCCATGGTTTCTATGGAGTAATTATTACATCAACATTATACAATTCAACCTTTAAAAACTGCTATTTCAAGGTAACACAAGGTATTTCATTCCATTTTCCATTAATCTATATATACAGTTTGCGGTTCAGTTCAGACAGTTAAACTTGAGCCTCAACAATTCTCAAAGTCGTTCTTGAGCCACGAAAGCCAAAGCAAAAGCCCAAAGTATTTTGTTTATTTCAAAGCCTGAGACAAATCCGAGATCTTTAATTCATGGAGCGGGAACCATTGTTGCGCTGGTTGGGAAGGCGTAGAATGCGATTTCCAGAACGGGCGTGTCGTGAAGCTGGAGTTACAGAACCACGAATCGAGTAACAACACTATGTACATGCGAGGAACTCTGTCTCCTTCTCTGGGAAACCTCGCTTTCCTCCAAATCCTGGTAATCAATGGATTCAAGGAGATCAGGGGATTGATTCTCACCACGATTGGAAATCTTTCACATCTCAAGCAGCTTTATCTTGAGAACAATAAGCTCTCCGGCCTAATTCCTCATTCTGTCAAAAAATTATCGCTGCTCGAGACACTTTCCCTGAACAACAACCGCCTCAGTGGCCGAATTCCCGACACCATGGGCAATCTCGAGCACTTAAAACAGCTCAATCTTGCCAAAAATCGCCTGTCACGCATCATTCCGCCGTCAATTCCCCTGTCGATAAAGAATCTTGGCAGCTTGCTGTTCCTAGATTTGAATGATAATCTCTTTCTGACGCAGTTCCTTTGGTTGTGAAGCCCCAAGCCAAGATGTAATTGTCGTTCCGGATGGCAACTGTAAATCCAACTAACATCTATTCAATTAACTTATTTAATAACTATATTTAATGTGAATGTAGAGATTCTTTCAATGGTCTAACATTGAAATCAATGTTGCACAATCTGACACGTAGCATATGAGGAGAGTTGTTTTCAAATAGTGACACTTTACAACGTAATTATTGATAATTAAATTAAAATTTTAAAAAACTTATTCTAATCTATTTAGAATTCCAAAAACTTAAAATATATTTATTTAATTTAAATAAACATATCATATTTTAATACTATAAATTCAATTTTTTAAAATAAATATCCTATAAATAATTATATTATATTTTAACCTTATAAAATTATTAAAATATATATAAAAAATTAAATATAAAATTTTTAATTAATATTTAAAATTAAACTTTATCAAAATTTATGTGAATATTTTTCGAAAGCCAATATGCACCTCCACTTTTTAAATGTCTAGCCTTCTTAACTCGGCATGATATGGGTACTTAACTCGGCATGATATGGGTACTTGGTGTTAAGTATATTCTCTCAGTTTTTATTAGATTAACTGACCATTTTGATTGTAGAGGGACTCTTTAGATCCTTTTTCTAAGGTGGAGAGAGCATTTTATTACTTATCTTACTCCATTCCGTATCATTAATATAAAAACGAACATGGTATAATAATCTCTATTTAAAAGGTTTGTGTTTTTTTTTTGAACTTAAAAAATGCTTAGAGGATATTATAAAATACCAAGATTTAGAAGGGAGATAATAAAATGATGTCAAAAATAACTATAATGCACAAAAGAACGAGATATTTTTAAATGAAATATTCAAAGAGTTTACAAATTAAGTATCATGTTATGGGATGCCTCGTAAGCCTTTACCTAGTGTTGGGCGCGTATGGCCGGACTATATTGTATACCTACTTTGTAAATTCATCGTATTGAATTTAGAATGAAATATTCAAAGAGTTTACAAATTAAGTATCATGTTATGAGATGCCTCGTAAGCTCTTGTAAATTCATCATATTGAATTTAGAATAAGTGAATATATTAGTGTAATAAAGGGAAAATGTAATTTAACAAATGATAAATGATTAGGGAAAATGTAATTTAACAAATGACAAATGATTAGTTGAAATGATTAGTTGGAGTGGGTACAATTGTTCTAACCACTCTAACCATCTTTGGAGTGGGTACAATTGTTCTAACCACTCTAACCATCTTTGTAGTGTATAAATACACATGAAGAATGAATAATGCCTTGATTAGTTAATTTTCTCATAATTATCTCTTTTCTTGAGTTACATGTATGTGATGTGTTTGCCTTAATGTGATCTCTTTTTCAATGCTTGTGTAATCAGTGAAAAAAATAATGTTTTTGAGTGATTCAATTGAAATAAGTATAGCGTTAAAAGAAAAATGAGAGGGATAATGTGAGTCTTTAAGCAATACAAGTGATCATCTTCATTCATGTAATGTAAGTAAGTGTGTTTCTTATCAATATTTGTCAATATTCATTCCACAATATTTGCAAAAGCTTGACACTAGCAATTTTGTTTTGTTTTTGTAATTGAGTTTTCATTAGATTCTATTGAGTCATGTCCTAAAAGAGTTTAGTCATGCACATAAAGTAGAGTCCTAAAATTGGGTCATCGTCAAAGCCGTCCTTCATGTAAATTTAAATTGTGAACTCCAATACATTGCTAGAGACCTGAAAGAATCCATGACTGAATATAAGACAAAAATTAACGAAGCAAAAGAAGAAGATCTAGATTGAGCAACAAAGAAATGACTTTGATGAGCATCAAATAAGAGTTCGAATAAGCAATGGGCATAAAGAGAATGAAGCAGCGACTTGGAGCACTTGATTGAATGACTAAGCAATGATTGGGAATTGTCTATGGAAGTTGATAAAGCATTTTATCAGAGCACTTATAAAGAGTATTGATTCCGAGAAAAGTAGGCATTCAAGCACAATACATCAGATGACAAACTCACAAAAAAATATAAAGATGATGGCATAGAAGAATTGAATTGATTGAATCCCCTATTATAAGAGTTGTATAACACTTTTTTGGGTTATGACCATGAAGAAATGCTAGGATGGCTAATGTTGCAGACCCTCCTCGGTCCCATAGAAATAATCACTGGGAGCAACATATTGTTGGAGTGCTTAAGTGACCTCGGTTTGGTGATGACCAACCCGCTGTAGGAAAAGGAGCATCCCCGATGGTTCCTAGGTAGATGGTAGAGGCAACTAGTGACACCCTTTAACTGCCAGAGAATGTTGACGACAAGTCAGGATCTGTAATATATAGCCACTTGGACCCTAAAGAGTCACAAGTCACAGCGAAACTTGTATATGTGTTTCTTCCTATATAGTTGACAATTATTGTGGTTGATTTATCTATCTAGACCTATATGCATGGTTGATGCACAATACTGATACTTTAGTAGGAGTGGAGACCCAAGTTTTTGTTGCACACTTGCTGAAGATGAGCAAGATTTAAGTCGGGGCGAAATGTTGGCCCATGCCTTTTAGGCCCTTGTAAGATCATCATACACTAAGATATTGACCTTAAAATAAGTGAATATGTAAATATATGTGTAATAAAGGAAAAATGCAACCTAATGAATGGTTAGTTGGAGCAGGAACTATTGAATTTTTGTAGCTATAGCCGGTCTTCATAATGTATCATTTGTACGTGTAGCGATGAAAAATATAAATTATATTTGCAAAAGAAAATTATATGAAGCACGTTCTTCATGTTTGCAAGGAAATAAAAATATTTATTTATTTTGTATTCAAAAGAAAAGTTTATAAAACATGCTCTTCAAGAGTGGGAAAAATGAAAATTTGAATTTTGTATTTGCCTCTTGTTGTGGTCACAACATCCCCCTTAATTTTTCAAAATTAATGGGACCTTCTATTTAAATTTTGCTAATATCACATTTAAAATGTTTTGATTTTCTTTATTTTTTGATATTTTCATTTTGATTGGATTTACATTTTGAAAATTTATTGCTTTTGTTTTGACACATCTTTCCAACGGTTCAAAAGTCATCTCATTCTGACTGACTTACAGTCATCATTGGCCAAAGTTTGGTCAAATTTCACCGCTTGGGCTTAAAATATGTATTTACTTTTATTTTACAAATTATAGAAATTTAATTAGTTTAAAATATGTAAATATAATTATCTAATTTATTTAATTCTGATTAATTAATTTAATTAAAGTAATTAGTTTATAAATATCAATTTTTATTATTTGATTAATTTTTAGTATTTAAACTAACTATTAATTTATTTTTTATTACAAAACCACCGAATTCAAGCACTTTGTATAGGCGTACTCTAACTTATAGACGAAATAGACTTTTTCATCGGGATCCGACAAAACAATTTCGACAAAGAATGTGATTTGTGCTATTTAAAATGCATTTTTGAATGCATAAACAGATTCAACAACTTGGAAAAATCCCCAAACACTCGAATTCTACGGATTAAACTACTTAAACTCAAGTTTTTAAAAAATTCTACAAAATTATCGTGAAAAAATCATTTTATTTATAACTTAGAATATACCATTTGTATATATTTATATTATATAACTATAATATTAAAATATAATTAAAAAAAAAACTATATATAAAAATTCATTATATATAAAAATTATTATTTATAATATTAGATAGAAATATAAAATTAAAATAAAATAAAAAACTAAATATGACATCACCTTAGAGGTTCATCACCGGGGATTTCATGGATTTCATTCGAATCACAAAGAGAACGGACATGAACTTCCGAGGTGAGATGGTAGTGGGTGGAGCATCAAGGATAGTCATATTATAGTGAGAGGCTTTTTGAGATGGAGTGGGGTAGGGCCCGCATTCCACTCACGGCCTCGATTCAGTGCTCATATTAATTCTTCCATCAACATTTTTCATTAAAACTCTCCACCAGATATAAACTGCTCCTCATTTATTTAATTTGATTTTTATAAAAAAAAATGGTTTATTAAAATTTGTTTTGTTTATTATTGTTTTTGTTTTAATATTTTCTAAATTTTAAATAAAAATTTAATAAAATGTCCAATATTGTTATAATTTCCAACGAACATTTAGTTTTGGAATCGAGACTTTGAATGCTGATATCTTGAGTTTTGTTCAGTCCAATGAGGAAAATGAGAGATTGTTGGAAATTTGTTTTCATGGAGAATAATATGGAGGGATAAATTCAAATAAATCTACAAATTTACTATCCTAAAATATTGGCAGAAGTGAAGGTTGCGAATTTGCAACAAAAACTAGTTTTTTAGGTTTGTTTTGGAGAGTTTTTATTTGCCAAAAGTTTCTTGCTATTGCAAATTAGTTTTAGATTATCAAATTTTTCTGAGAATTATCGAGAGGGAACAATCGAAAGCGTGAATTTATTTTTATTAAATTTATTAAATTTAATCTTTGTTGGGGAATTTGTTTTGACAATTTTGCATTTTGGTTTTGTATGTAGACTTAATTTGTTTTGAATTAGGATTTTGGATCATTTTTTGCAGAGTTGGTTGGAGATGTTGAGGCAAAGGAGTCTTGGAGCAATAGAATTGCACCAACAAAGAGGACATAGACATTTTTATCAGCTAAAAATGAGAGATCTAAAATTTCCTTTCAACATGCTTCCTTTTTGAAGATTTGATTTGTAATTATAAATAAGAATTTAGAGAATGGAACAAAGGTTTTTCTATTCTACAAATAAGAGACTCTTAGAAGTTTTGTGAGGTGGACTTTTGATGTAGGTTGAGAAGAATACTCAGATCTTAGTTCTTGGGGGTTTTCCTTTTAAGATTTAATTTTTGTTGTAGAGGGAGATCTTGCATTATTGCAACTCTGTTCTCAAGTGTCAGAGTTGAAAGTCTTGGGAGGAATGTTGAAGAAATTGATTGTAAAAAGAGAAATAATTGAGGCTTAAGATTGTATTTTTAGATACTTTGATTTGTTGATAAAATCTTATTCATTTAATGGCATATTTGTATCAATAGTTCCATGCTTTGCACTTTTGTTTAATATGTGAATTCTTGTTTACTAGATCAACTATCTGATCTAATAGTTTTATAGATATGCTATTTATTATTAATTTGTTCTTGTATTTGAACAAATTTCTGAGTAATTATTTACTCATAAATTTTCCATCATAAACGATTAATTGTCATTGAAATTGTGTGAACTTTTTCCAAGTTTTAATGGCTCATCTTTCATTGTTTTAAATATTTAAACAAAGCATGTCTTGCACTTATAATATCAATTGTTACAACTAATTCAGAAGCTTAATATTCATCATTAAAAACATGTTATATACTCACCATATTTAAATCCTTGAACTTAGTATTTAGGAGTTACCTCCTATTGTACTGAGTTATATTAGTTTCTTTTAATTTTCCGCATTAAAAAGTAGGCATGCATTTAGATTTATGATTTAGATATAATTCTTATTTTTAGAAGTCTCCTTTCTAAGGAGCGACTCCATCGGTGACTAGGTTGAGCCCTTGTGTCAGCTTAAGGAATTTTCTTGCGAGCTAGCTATAAGGGGGTAAATTCAATATCTCTGTTCTTGTTGATAAGTGTTAACACTGGAAAATTGTACAAGCAAAATACATTAGGAAATGTCAAGCAGAAGTTACAAATAAGGATTTACAGAAAGGAATACATCACAAGATCTGAAAAATTTAACTTTTCCTAAGGCTAAGCAGGTAAATTTATTAAATTGCACACATAAATCACTTACGACAAGCGATCTTTGTGGCTTTTTCTTCGATAGCCGTGAAGATCATCGCGGCTATCCCTCAAAGAGCCATGCGGTCCTGAGTATGCGGAAAGTCACCATCCGGGACCACTTGGCACACTTGAAGAAGAAGTTTCCCACTCAAGCCAACCAAGTACAGCTGCCTTGGAGCCACCTTGAGGCTTTAATGCAACACACAAAGGAATCATCCTCCCACTCTTGTGTCAACATCCATCTTGTACCAAGAGAGGGAGGGAAAATTTGAAATTTGTCTATAAAAGACTGCCATGGGAAGAGAAACATGAGAACATATTTATGTTGGCCAAATTTCTTGAGAGAAAACCAGCATTGTGTTGTCCAAGCAACAAGAAGGATTGGAAGATTCAGCTGTTGGCCACACAAAACCTCAATCCAAAAGAAGAAGCTCACCAAATGTCCGTCATTCTACCATTTGTCGAGGGGAGAGAGAGGCTTGCAAGAAGCTTAAGGGGAAGAGACCCCCTTGCCTTTGATATTATATCTACATAGCTCTAAGAATTCATTGCAAGTGATTTAGCATTCTATTCTCTTATACCATCAACAACTAATAAAGGGAGAGAGTTATCCATTTTCATTATTAGTGTATTTGACTCGATTGAGCTTGTTATTGTACATGAATGATTTTTTTATTTTTTTATTTTTATTTTTTTAATGTAGCATGCTATGTTTCTTGCTTAGTTTACTACATGTTATTTTGTTCCACTAACAATCTAACAAACCAATTGACCTATTACCTGCTTGTAGGAAAGTAGCCTCCCTATTAAGCATAGTGTATTTCATCTGCCCTTTCGTCGAACACACTACAACAGGAATGACGACTCCACTTCTTTCTTTCTTTTAAGCTGGTTGTTGTTGATTTCAGGTCCTCTCTCCTGCCCAAACTTGCTGCAAGATCACTCCTACTTCCTCTCAACGCTTTTCAGTCACCCTCAGTGAGAAATTTTGCTCAGAGAAGGCGGCGTTTTTCAGTCATTGTAATCTGCGCGCGTTCAACCCAGATAGACGCGTGGACCTCGCGGTTGTGTGAAAATAAGCCGCGCGGTAGGCAGTGAGCTCATTTTCACTATTTTTTCTCATTTTTTGCAGTTGTAAGGTGTTGGCAACCCATAAGAAATTTGCCATCAATGTGCTCTGGTATTTCATGATTGGTTAGGAAAATTTTTGCTAGAGTTTAGCTTAGAAAATAGTTTTTATTTTATTTTATTTATTTATTTTATTATTTTAGTTTTTTATCATTGCAAATCACACATAGTTTAAGTAGGGGAAAGTAAGTGGCCTTCAATCCAAAAATGCTATCTGAACAAAGGATTTGCTGGTAAAAGATACCAAACAAAGAGAATAATTAGCGGAAAAGTAAGTGGCCCATACATCCACACATCTTTAGATAATTTCTAGTTTTTCAATTTTTTGCATTAGTTTAGTTCAATTTTTTGCATTAGGATTCGGGACCAGGACCAAAATATCGAAAAGAAGGCAAGTAATATCTGCCACCCTTACACCTCTCAGTGAGCCTGGGTATGCATATAAAAAATTTCTTAAGATAATTTTCCATCTCCCTATAGTGCAAAACTTAGTCTAACTAGGCAAGGTGTAAGCGGGCCATCATCCTCACATTGTTTATTTTTGCAAGGAACATTCACACATAACGTAATTAGAGAAGGATTGTAAAGGATCATTGCATATCCATATCTTATAAAATTTGTGATTGTACACTCCAAAGAAGACATGAAGAATTAGTAAGAATTAGAATAAAATACACCCAATGTGTTGGGACTTTTGTCCTCTTCTTACAGTTACTTCACTAAGGCATACCTTAAGAAAATTAAGACTCTCTAAAACTAACCACTAATTGAACTCACTAAATTCTCTCCACAGGGGCCACAAAATAAATTATAGTTTAGGTTAGGACCATCGGGGGTACGCTTCCAATAAGCCGTCACGGTCATTCTACATTTTGAAACATAGGTGTTGAATTTTTAGGGAGCTTAAAATCTGCCTATCTGCCCACGGAATAGAATTATCGAGCGTTATAGAGACCCATTTCAGAGGGGGTTAAGCTTAGGCCCAGTGCGTGTGGTAATATTTGGGGCTACCTGACCCATCTAGTGCTCAGTACTGGTAGCTGAATACCAAGAAGATCAAGACTCGAACGCTTATGTGGGATGATGGTAATTTAATGGCCAAATCTAGGGCATCCTTCCCTATAGGTGAAAATGTAGGAAACACTAGATCCTCATACCTTTACCTTGGTCGATTCTTCGGCTTATGGAAGGCGTCGCCAGTTCTTTCAGGATGTTAACCCCAGTACCCATCAGAAGACATCGTTACAAGGCCCAATTACATTTGAGAGAGTGAGGACGATTAGGTCTTTTTAAGCTTTTTGAGTGTCATACGCAAAACAACCAGACCATATTTTTTGCTTGCTTGATCACATAGAATTAATCTAAAGGAAAAGTTATTGTTTATTTTTTAGATTTTTTTTATGTATGTGATCATATTTGATTTAGTAATAATATTACTCCTCTCATTACACCAAAAATATTTCCAAAATTAACCTAGTCGACACCATAATGGACCCAACGAGACCTCGTCAATCTAGACGTTTTTGGACCTCCCCCCATTAGAGGGAGGGGTGCCAGGTCTTTCGCCATTTAGGTGTCAAAGACGACACACCACCACTATTATTGGTTCATCCTTTATCGAGGCATATTTTGTTGGAAACCCCCAAGGGTCACCCAACACCACACCAGTGGAAACCCCAGCAAGCTCACCACACTCAACTCCTCCCACAACCCCAACAACGCAAAGGAGTGCTACCACTTCGAGGAGTCAGCAGACACACAATAGGGTATGTTGCAGGGTAATATTCCCTAGGAATCCCCCATACATCATCACACTCAGATACGTGTGTTTCCACAGTACACAATGGCAGTCAATACTCAGTTACCTTTTTTAGCATCATTAAACCTTCTAGATCTATTAAAGATAACTAATGAATACATTTCACACAACCCAAATTGGCCCCCCATACCCACGAAGCTCCCCCCAAACATACCAAAATTCGAAGGGAAGCAAGGAGAAGACCCTGCAAATCTTATCATGACTTTCCACCTATGGTGATCGTCCAATAGTATCATTGATGATAATTCGACTGAGAATGTTTCAACGCACCCTAACCGGACCTACTGCGAAATGGTATGTGGAACAACCTTCTACTTCGCATGGAACCTTTAGCACCCTCTCTATTGCGTTCCTCACTTATTTTCAGCTACCCATCCACTATTATTCAGGGATGGAGTTTTTGACTCATTTTAGGCAAACGCCAGCTATCCATATCTCGGACCATCTCCACGAATGGTGACAACGTTGTAGTTTGTGCAAAACCAAACTTGACGATAGAGTTTTAATGGACTTTTTTTTTAGAACTCTCATAACAAATATCTCAAAAGATGTGGCAACACAAGGACCTACCTCCGTGGAGGACGCCATTTGCAAAGCCCAACATCTCGAACTTATCTATACCCAATCAGGATACATTTACAATGTTTTGCCTAATGCCCCGTGCCTGAAAACTTACAGATAATTTCTAGGCGCGTCGAATACTGCAGACAACTTGATCAGGTCATTGACCCAAGGTCACTTAGGCAGCAGTGTCCAATACCAAAGTTACTCGTATGATTCTAACCAGAACATGACGCAACCTGGCTACGACCAAAGTCAATCTACACCTCTGCATAATATGACAAATAGGGTGTCATCATACCATCAACAGTAGGGAGGATCGTACCCTCCCTCGCAAGGGACCCAGTACTCAGCAAGGAATGCTGATGGAAGAGATCCCCCTAACAACAATACACCAACCAGGGACAGGGAAACCAATATTCCCTTTCCCCCGCACAAAACCCACCACCGCAAAACAACGCATTGGTGAACTTCATGCAACCTTCTCAAGCTTAGCCACTCTAGTCCTATGACCAAGAACCGTAAAAATCCTCCTAACACTGCAAGGAAAAATTCTAAGAATAAACAAAAGGGAGACTCTGGACAAGGGGGCAGTAACCAACAATGCTCCTCGCGATCTCAGTCTGGGGGAAACCCCAACCGAAATCAAAACCAGGAGCCAAACAACAACTCCCAAGGGTAGAACAAGAGGTCTAGTCTAAGGACAAACCATTCTTGTGCCATATGTGGTGAGTACGACCATTACACCCACCATTTTCCCGAACTCCCTGAATTGAAAAAACTTCAGGGTAACCATGGATAAGGGAGACCTACACAACAGAGCGCTGTAATGCAGGAGCCCTTCCCCCACCAAGGAGTGGTTAATACCCAACAACAAAAACCACCGCAAAATTATTCCGACAACGACAGCCACAAAATTTACGTGACTGGCGAAGAAATGTTCTTCCAGACAAGTAATCAGAACTATGACGCCCCCTTGACACTAACCCATCAGGTACGAGCACGAGTTCACCTACTGCACCGTTTACCATTTCCAAAGTACCTATTAAGCCCCCCAAAAGATGGCTAAGGGGCCAACTAGGCAGGTATTGCACCACTCAAAAGCTTCCCATAAATACAACATCGTGGACGATTTAGCACAATCACCCGCTGCCATGTCAGCCTTAGAGGTCCTACAATCATGCCAAAAATAATGGAAAGCCTTACTTTCCACATAAGGCACAATCGACCCTTCCGATCCACGCATAATAGATTTTGACCTAGACAAATCCACCCTAAGGCTTCCTTCTCTGGTCGCCCTCCAGATATCAGTGTAAGTCCAAAATATCACCATACAACGATGTATCATTGAAGAAGGTGAATCTACATGCATCATGTCCAAGTCCGTTTGGCAGAAGTTGGAATCACTTGAATTGAAACCATCCAACATAATGCTCAAAGCATAGGACGATCGACCTTCAGCTCCCGTCGATCTATATTAGAATGTCCCTATAAATTTGGCCAAAAAAATAGTACTCATATACATTGAAGTCTTGGACGCCCAACTTGACTTCAATATACTCTTCGGGCATAGTTATATGTATGCCATGACTGCCATAGCGGGTGATGATGTTCCCCCATGAAGATCAAATCATCACCATTGACCAACTTACATACTATGATAAGAAACCCATGACGACTCTAGATGTCGTTCTACCTTATGTAGACACAACGACATAATCACTCATGCGGTACCAAGAATACAGCCCCGACCAATTCAAACCACCATCGATCCTTGGATCATTTCTAGGAGATCCCCCTATCATACCAGAGGTAGCCCCAAAAGTCATAGGGGCACCGGTGTGCATGATGATATCATCAAACACAGAGACCAACCCGAAGATGGAGACCATTAGTATGAAAACTGAAGCCGCTGACATGGCTTTCCTACCCTACGCCACTTGATTTTGTGTCAAAGCAAGTCTTGGAAATTGTAACATTACCAAACATGTCTTTCGAAATACCGGTCTGGTATTTGGTCCCACCAGCCATATTGGTAAGTCCTGACATCACTTCTACAGGAATAAACCATATCACTCCTCAGGAGGCTACATTGGTTAACGAAGCTCCCATAATAGCGCCAGTTAGAGTGACGAAGAAAACCAACAAAAAAAGGAAGAAAATTGAAAACCTTAACATACCTAGGCATCACAATCTTGTGCATTATGTGATATTGTAGGCCATCCTACCAATATTTTCTCGAAATTAGATGAATTAAAACCTCTTCTAAGCACCGAAATAAAATTTTACGGCCTCAAGTTCCCTTAAAAAGGATCATGCCAAAAATCAAGGGAAAGCATTGCGCACCAACCACCTGCGTGCCATATGCGACCATTATGGGAATTACACTCATCACTACCCAAAGATTCCACGATATAGGGATGCCCTGCAAGCCGTAGAGAAATCATACCAACAAGATCCCTCAAATCCACCCATGCAGATGGATGAGAAAAAACTTTGAACCAAACTATACCTATGAGATGATCTTACAACCTCCTCATACATAGTCACCCCAACGGACCAAAGACGACAAAAGGAGGCCACTTAGCCAGCCCCAGTTTGTGCACTATGCGACAAGCTTGACCACTTAGTCACACATTGTCCCAAATTAAGGGCGTTCACCCGTTGGTACCAAGTCCCTCACGTTTCCTAAAGAAACTTAGCTCTACATCGATGACATATGTGTCAGATTTTCTGAAGCAACCATCATGTACGCTGATTTCCACACATCCATCGATTATGGTCCATGTTGGATTTCATGCGACGATTCATCACTGAAAACTCTGACCTAGCGGGCTCAGATCCGTGAACAACACCACCTTTCGAGGGACGGAAACATCAAGGACCATACTATATGTGGTCTAGGAAAGGCAATCACCTGAACGACCACCTCCCCCCCGTTATCTCCCTTCAAATCCTATTCAAATATGCGCACTCTATGATGAACATGATCACTTCATTGGTGAATGTGCAGCCCTAAAGTTGTTTAAGAGATGGTATCCTGTCGAACCCATATACTACGACGGCTTACAAGCAGTCCAGTATTCGTGTCAGGTGTGTTCTGGCAACCACACAGTTCGTCATTTCCCTTACATCTCCTGATTCTGTTTGGTGTTAAACAATTTACACCAGGCCATAGTACACCTCACCGCAACAGATGGATCAGATTCAAAATCCAAGGAAAGGTCGACAACGCAAGAAAACATGACAAGCAGGTCCATTTTCTTCGTGTCATTAGAAAAACATCCAGTAAAGGGACATATCGTCACCCCCAACCACCATCCATGGATAAAACCAACCTGTGCATTATGCAACAAACACAACCATTTGGTCACTCAATGCCCAGATCTAAAATCTCTCCACAAATGGTATCCAATCACTCCAATAACCCAAATGGAAAGGAGTATCGAGCAAAGACAGTCTTGTTTGGTTTTTCAAGGCAACCATAAAACTCGACACTATACTTACATCTTCCAAGTACACCCTTTAATAGACATCATATGCTCGTCGGATGCCCAATAACCGGATATAGTTGGTCTAGAACCAAGACCACCTAACGCAAGGTAACCTGTCTCGAGGCAGCTTTGCCCCCATTACCAAAACATTAGGAAGGATAGGACAACCCATCACCTTAGCAGGGCCCAAAACCATCCAAGGACGGCATGCGGGCTATGTGATAGAATCAACCACCGAATCAATCAATGTAAGGAACTAAAGAACCTTACTAACAGTCTTCGCATGGTCACCCCCATCCCACAGATAAGTCTATGTAATAAGGAGAAGATCATGTGCTGCTATTGCAGGATTTTGTCACAATTCCACCATATGATGGATTGCGAGTAACTCCCAAGGCTACAAGCGAAAAGGGCATCGTTAAGTCTAAACTCCCTGAAGGATCTAAACCACCCAAAACCAAAAACTGGGAGATGGAAAAAGTGCAATAATGCCCCAATGAACAATCATCTTCGAGTGTCCAGTTCAGGGACAAATATCGTTGGTTCTCATACCATTTACTCGATAAGAACTGTGATACCATGCACCATTTGCACAAGCCACAATCAAAAAACAAAGTCATGCCCCTTAATGGAAACATTTAGGTGCCTCTGCACTCAACACAACTTCCAAATGCAAGAAAGTGAAAATATCCTTAGTACGCCATGTGAGGAACATAAGCTTGCTCTCTCATTCAAGCCACCACAATGGAACTTCCTCCACCATCCAACGTCGACGACACAAAACACCACATACAATTAATCTCATCATGCACGGGAACCATGAATCGTGTTGTTTGCTCATCTGTCATTAGTGTCGAGACCACTATAACTACAAAAGTAGCTGTACGATTGACGATGCCAACTCAATTTTTCTACACCCTGTTGACCTCATCTAGTTCCACAACATCAATTATGGAATCTTATTCGTGTCTGTCGACGAACCAAATCCTCGCAGCCTCACACAAAATCACTCCCCCTTATATACCTTGTTCCATTCAGAAGAGGATATTTTGGAGGCCATGACAAAACCAGATTGTCCATGGGATGCAATCCATCACCGCTCGTTTTTTCTTCCCAAAAAGACATTCGACCCTAACAACCCAGAAAACCAAGAGATATACGCTATTGAATCAAAAGAATTCCTCCCATCTGGGAAAGTTGACTGGTTCAAAAATCCCATCCCGGCACTTGATGCATTCGAAGAAGGGAACATGTCCAATATTTCACCAACCATCAAGGTAAATATATCTAGAAAACCAGGAAAAACCGAAGAAATATCATTGGGGGCAACATGCTCCCGAGATGAAGTAATTATTACACAAACTTGTTGCAAGAGTACAAATACATATTCACATGGGATTATTTAGAAATGTCGGTGCTTAGCCCCACTATCATAGAGCACCATATTGACACTTGGATCGACATAGCACCAGTACGCCAGAAACAACTTCAATTGCACCCGTCTAAGGCAAAAGCAATCAAGCGAGAGATCGACAAGATTCACAAAGCCAGGTTTATCTACCCAATCGCTTACATCGTGCAAAAGCACTGCCAAGTGTGATAACCTCGCGGGAAATTTTCCTTCTCCACGAGGTTTGCGCAGCTCTGCCTTGATGTGATTGAGGAAAAAAAGAGGTAGGTAATCCGTACAAATTAGATTTGTACGGACCCCCCCCAGGAAAAAACTGAGAAAATTGAAAATCAGGACATTCAGGGCCCTACTTGACACTAATGACACAACTCTGGAAATTTCGTGCTGATCAAAATGACAAGAACGTGACGAAGTGTGTTATGGGCTCAAATCTGAACTCAAGCTCTCAAACAACACAAATGAAATGAAATGAACAATATTGACCTATATATCACCCTTTTATCATAATTCGACAGTCCATAACGGGAGCTTAGAATGCCCAATTGCAAAACCATAAGAAACACAATGATCAACACCTCATCACGTCCAAAGTAGGCTTCAGACATCCACACCAAAAAAAAAAAAAATCATTTTTTCTTTTACGATAGGTACACCCTCTCTTATCGCTTTCCATTCAACTTTATTTTTGATATGTTTGAATAGAAAAGATGCTTTCACTTGGGGTATTGGTTGCAGGTATTACAAGCATGAAAAATCACCTGTTTCCCCAACCACTGAAGGTACAAGAGCATGTATCTTTATATCCCTAGCACGATAGGCTCCCTAAAGGAGCTTTGCATATCCTAGCATCATTTCTCTGCAGAAATCAACCATAGGTTCCAGTCACCCGACCATGTTTATCATCACCTCACCTCGCACATGATAAAAATTCGTGCAGGTCGGTAGAGCCTCACACTCCATTGCATCGATTACTCAAGTAGAACATACATCGAAAATATGGGGCCATGGCCATAACATTCGAGTCCGGGAAGCACTTCATGTTCATTTATCCATCATACATCAAGTCATGTTTTACCCATGTCATGATAAAAACCCCTTTCCTCGACTATCATTCTCATAAGTAGATCGAATACGCACCACCACGTTTCGCACTTGGCCTACCACATCCCCATCAACATAGTCCATTTGTGACACTTTTCATCTGCTTCACCACCCCCGCACCGAGACCAACCAATGGGGCCCCCATCCTCAGAAAAAAACCCTCCTCACACCATAGTGATAGATTAGTTTCATGTTTATTGGGGCACCCGTCTCCGTGCTTGTACATCCAAACCCATTCTATATTATTTTGGAAAGTGTACAAATATTTTGTAGGAGAACACTCCCACCCATCCATCCACATTTCTCACCTGGAAGCAATCCCTAATCACCCTTGGTCGGAGCTTCGCATTCTTTACCCAACCTTGCCATGACACTCATAACAACCACATACCCACCCTAGACGTCCTACTGACTCCAGGGATTTCCTCACCAAAAATTGTTATGACTGTCGCCGCTTGCATTTACAAGCTTTGACCTTGGGCCACTGAACTTCCACCATCATTTACAACTATTTCTCGTCATAATGTCTAAGTTAACCTATCACACCCCACCTTGCTACATCATAGATCATGGTCCCTTGCATCAATACTCATCTCGGTCTGTTGAGGCTTCCTTCTTGTCAAATTCAACAACCATATTCCAAGAAAGAGGTAGTACCTTGGATGGATCCTCACCTCACTAAGGGCATCCTTGTATGACACTATGGGAGTCATCATTTCCCATTGATGCCATCGATCCTCTTGAAATTCGACTTCAACATAAGCTTTCATGTCAAGATGGTATCATACTTCACAACCGTTTCACTCTGTCAGAATTCGTCGAAGATTCGTGCCATCATAAGCATCTATTTCAGCAATGCTTACATGAGAAGGTCCCCAGTCAGAGACCCGTGCATACAGTGAGGATCTGTTGTAAACATGCCATACCAATATTATGCATGTGGGTACCACATTCAACCTAATGTCAAATAAAAATGCCCCTGAGGGCGTCAACAACCATCATCATCAACCAAAAACAGGTCACTACCACACTAGTGACACAAACAAAACCTCTATCTGTTAGAGAAGCTTAACTAGTCAAAACATCACGAGCATGGGACATGCCTGCCTCGTAGAAATATTGTATTTATTTTATCTGTTTCAGGGTTTCTAACAAAGGACGGTACCTATTTTACTCATATAAGGGGTATCCAACCTCATTTTTCACGCAAGTTACTCTCTCTCTCTCTCTCTCTCTCTCTCTCTCTCTCTCTCAAATGGATTACACAAGAAAAATAAACTATAATGTATTTCAACTATACAATTCTTTGTAGACCTCATACATTAGGGGGAAACTATTAACACTAGAAAATCGTACAAGAAAAATACATTAGGAAATTTCAAGAAAAAGGTACAAATAAGGATTTACAGGGAAGGAATACATTATAGGCTCTAAAGAATTTAACTTTGCCTAAGGTCAAGCAAGAAAAATTATTAAATTATGCACAGAAAGCACTGACCCCAAGTGATCTTTGCGAATTTTTCTTCGATAACCGCAAAGATCATCAAGGCTATCCCTCAAAGAGCTGTGTTGTCGTCAGTATGCAGAAAGTCACCATATGGGACCACTTGGCACACTTGAATAAGAAGATTCCCACTCAAGCCAGCCAAGTACAACCACCTTGGAGCCACCTTGAGGCTTTAGTGCAACACACAAAGGAATCATCCTCCCACTCTTGTGTCAACATATATCTTGTACCAAGAGAGGGAGGGAAAATTTGAAATTTGTCTATAAAAGACTGCCATGGGAAGAGAAACATGAGAAACCATTGTTATGCTGGCCAAATTTCTTGAGAGAAAACCAACATTGTGTTGTCCAAGCAACAAGAAGGATTGGAAGGATTCAATTGTTGGCCACCCAACACCTCAATCCAAGAGAATAAGTTCACCAAGTGTCCGTCATTCTACCATCTGTCGAGGGGAGAGAGAGGCTTGCGATAAACTTAAGGGGAAGAGACCCCCTTGCCTTGTATATTAGAGCTCCATAGCTCTAAGGATTCATTGCAAGTGATTTAGCATCCTATTCTCTTATACCATCAACAACTAATAAAGGGAGAGAGTTATCCATTTGAATTATTAGTGCGTTTGACTTTATTGAGCTTGTTATTTTACATGATTATTTTGTTTGTTGTTTCTTCATTAATGTAGCATGTTATGTTTCTTACTTAGTTTACTACATGTTATTTTGTTCCACTAACAGTCTAACAAACCAAATGACTTGTTACCTGCTTGTAGGAAAGCATCCTCCCTATTAAGCACAATGTATTTCCTCCACCCATGCATCGAATACAATACAACAATAAGTAATTAGGAATAATACATGTTAGCATGAAGAGTGAGGGGTAAGTGGACCCATTTGAACCAGACGGAATCACCATTCCAAATGGATAAGGGCTTAATTGGGGTATTTTTTTGGGTGATCTCCCTATTGTTGATTTTGATCATTTTTTGCCACCAACAGTTTTGTTGCTAGGAGGACCAACAAAAAATTGTCATTTTGAGTTTTATGTTTTAAATTTCTTGTTTATTTTCAATGGCTTGTTCTAAGCTTCCTATTTGGAGTTGCATCTCTGGACGGTAACGGTTAAGTTGTATTAAGGAGCGGCAAAACAACTGCCGCGTGCTTGAATTTTACAACTCTGTTTGACCAATAGAATCTTGTTACACAGTCAGTAGTTTCGCGCTTTGAGCCAGCAGAAGGTAACGCCTTTGAGATCGAACCATGAATGAAGGAGCTTTGATACTTGAGGGCTTGACTGGTCTGCCCTTTGGGGAAAATGTGTTGCCATATCCAAGAATGGAGGAGCTTTGAATCTGCTGGGAATGTTTGGACAGCCTTTTGATGTCTGAAATTTAACCCATTTGCCGGAAAAGGATTGCTCTGGTCATTTGGCTGCTTATAGTATGTACAAACGATTAGGACCGAGCCTGCTCCTCGTCCCTCCAGTAAATCTATGGTGAATGGCAATACATACTAACATCTGGATGAACCACAGAAGCCAGCATCACAGAGATAACATAGATGCTTCTGCTCCTCTGCCGTAGGTGAGATTTTGAGATAAATTTAGTACCAGCCTTAACAGTAGTACTTTCAATCCACAATACAATGAATTGCAATGTCTCTGCTCTGGAGTCAAAAGCTTGCAATACTGCAGATGTAAACAATGGAAATCAGAGCCCTAACTCGCAGCCCAGGATGCCACAAGCGGACCTATGCCCTGTTTTGATTGAGTCCATGACAGTTTACAGGACAGACCAAAACACTACAGCAAACCCTTCGGTGCTCTTACCAGCAGCACCAAGAGCACACATAGAATGTAACCTTCATACAAGAAGAACAAACCTGGAACTTGTTGCCAACATGTCTCCAAACATTCGCTTCCTGTCATATGCTTCTAATGAGGACCAATCTTCCAGTGCCCTTCAGATGTATAGGGATGAACATAATCATTTCTGTTTTGATTGCCTACCATTGGGACCTGGTATGAACGATGGGCAAACTGTGACAGGAGCATTCGAACAGAGATTTAAGGAGAGAAAAACCAGGGAATTGCCTGTTTTAGAAGCCCATTGATACAAGAACAGATGCGGTCCCCCAGTGCAGAGAAGTGAACAGAATTGCTGAGAGTAAAGGGCTTAAGAAGATTAGGGAATGATGCAGAGAGACTCTTCAGAATTTACTAAAAGAGATCTTTGGCTACGGGCTGAGCCAAGACTGGCTTCCAGATCAGCTTGTGAATTCAGATGCCTCAGAATATGATAGAAGGATATTTTCCGAAATTTGGTCAGAATGGACTTAATTTTCTTGAGAATGAGGACTAAGTGGATCTGCGAAGGGTTTGATTGAGAATTCAGCGCTTGAATGATGAGTCTGGAGTCACCGAAGACTGTCAGAGAGAGAATGTTCCGATTGATAGCCAGAGAAAGCCCCTGCCACAGAGCCAGAGCCTCAGCTCTGTTATTTGATTCAATTCCAAGACCCCAATGATACCTGAGCATAGTAGTGCCATCAGGATTCAGCAGAACACCGCCTCCGCTCGCAGCCCCAGGGTTGCCTTTAGAGGCCCCGTCGAAGAAGAGGCAGTGGTCATCCAGAGTAGAGCGCCACTTTATAAACTCCTGTTCTTCCAGTCGAATTTCCCACATAGCATGGAAAGAGGCCGGGGAATTAGGGTTGTTTTGATAATTTGGGACAATATCTTTCAGCCAAAGCTCCTCCTCACTGTCCAGCACCGCTTCATTCTTTAAAGCCGGATTAGCATCCAAGGTCTCTCCCAAGAGTGCTTTAATTTTTGAGATAACGTTGTTTGTAGTGCATTTTTCATCTCTGAACAATCTGCTGTTCCTTTCCAGCCATAACTTCCAGCAGATGTATTTCGGGATCCACATCCAAGCAGTCTTAAGAAGGATTTTTTTATTGAGGTAGAACGAGGATAACTTGGCCCACTCGTGTAGCAGCTTTGGAATGTTTGTTGGTAGCTCGAACTCAGCCCTTGACCTCAGAACCCCCATCCAAACAGCTTTGGCAAAAGGGCACAGTAACATCAGGTGATTAGCTGTTTCCTCCTCTGACATACACAAAGGGCATCTGGATGGCCCTTCCATTCCACGTTTTCTCAGATTGTCTCTAGTGAGGATGTTGTTGTGAGCTAACGTCCAACAGAAGAAGTCTACTTTTGGGAGCGAAGGGAAGGCCCAAATAAAATTCCACTGCGTTGGATCAGGAGGGACATTAGGAACAACAATCAAACTTTTGTAACCTTCAGCTACCGAGAAAGAGCCAGAATGGGAGCCCCACCCTCTTTTGTCCTTAGCTGTTGCGGAAATGGGAGATTTACCTTGGAGTTTGTCTAATAGTAACGATGCTTCAGAGTGCAAGTGATGAGGAACCTCTCCCAGGTTCCAGCTGTCCCACCTACTACCATAATCCTCCTTCCAGGTGGATATGTCCCAAAGGGTTTCCAGATTGTTGGAGTGCAGCCAAAATTTAATATTTGCCAGGTCTTCTATATGGTTCAGTGGCTGATCTCCTAGGATCTGGTCTTCCCAGATTCTGATTTTTTTCCCATTACCTGGGATCCAGTAGAGATTGGAACTGAAATGCTCCAGAGCAGATAGACAAAGCTTGAAAACTGGTGAACCTTTGGTGGTTTTTGGCGGGTGATCCAAACATCTCAAACGCTGGCCTTGAAAATATTTCTTCCACATGACTTTCTTACTCCAGCTAGCTTTCCCAGCTACAATATTCCAAAGGATTTTAGAGCCTAGAGCAAGATTTTGAGCAGCCAAATCTCTCATTTGCAAACCTCCTTCCAGGGATGGCCTCTTAATGGTGTCCCAATTAACTAAATGAAGTCTTCTTTCATTGTTTTTCCCCCCTTCCCAAAGGAATCTCCTCAGAATACTATCCATTTTACTGAGGAAGGTTTTGGGAGCAAGCAGAATGGAGTGCTGAAAAATAGGCATACTTATGAGAACAGATTTCATTAGAATTATTTTCCCAGCAGTGTTCAGCCAGGAGGCTCCCCAGGCTTGTATTCTGAGCTTAAGCTTGTCTAAGAGGGGCATCCAGTGGGCAACTTTAGGAATTGATTTGAAGATGGGAATCCCAAGATATTTGAAGGACTCCCAGGACTGACAAACTTTCATCTCAAGGAGCCTAGCAATGTCAGCCAGATTTTTGACCGAGCAGTTCCACTCATAGATTGTGCTTTTTAGATAGTTTATTTTGCTGCCGGAGACCTCCTTATAAATGTCCAAATCCTTCTTAAAATATCTGGCCGAGTTAATGCTCGCTCCTCCAAGCAGCAGAGTATCATCGGCAAATTGAGCATGGTTTATGTCTTTAACATTGTGCACCATTCTGAGGCCTGGCAGAGTTTGGATTTGTTGACAAAAATCTAGCTGGAAGCTAAGCACTGAGGCTTGAATAGCATAGAGGAGAGGGGACAGTGGGCAACCTTGTCTCAATCCCCTAGAAGCATTAAAGAAATCAGTAGAGCGACCATTTACCAGCAGTGCAATCCAAGGAGAGGCAATGCAGGCTTTCACCCAATTTATGAAGGTTATTGAGAAGCCCATTTTCTTCATTACAGTGAACAGGAAGTCATGCCTCACCCTGTCAAAGGCATTTTCCAGATCTATTTTTATCACCATTCCTTTCTCTTTTCGTTGGCAACTTGAATGGACAGCCTCTTGAACCAGCACAATATTATCCGGAATCTTTCTCCCTTTGATGAAACCTCCTTGGTTCTCCGGGATGATGTCCGGCAGAATATTCTTGAGTCGGATGGATATGATTTTGGTAATCAGTTTATAGCTTGTATTGCACAGCGAGATGGGACGAAATCTACTAAAATCTGAAGCTCCTTTCTCTTTCGGAAGCAATGCAAGGAAGGCTGAATTGGTACTGCCTCCTAACTTAGCACAAGATTGGGACTTCCTGACCATTCTCAGGAGGTATTTATTGATAGTTGACCAGCAGGACTGAAAAAACCTAGCAGTGAACCCATCAGGCCCTGGCGCCTTATCTGGTTCCATGCAATCCAAGGCTTTCTTAAGCTCATCCATGCTGATTGGAGCAGTCAGCATAGTGTTGACAGAGTCCTGGACACAGAGGGGGATTAGATTGATCGGATAGGCATGGAGGTCTAATGGAGGGTCAGCAGGCGCTGAATAAAGCTCTTCGAAAAAAGTGAAGGCTGCTCTCTTGATGCCTTCAAAATCTTTAACCACAGCATCTTGGGAGCGGATTTCTGATACATTTTTGAATTGCTTGCGAGCTTCGGCATGCTTATGGAAAAAACTGGTATTTTTGTCGCCGGCCTGTAACCATAAGTTTCTGGATTTTTGTCTCCAATACTCCTCTTCGTCCCTGCTAGCTTTATGGAGGGCTTTTTGCAACTCAACTTCTTTTTGGAGCGGACTTTGGGTAACAGCAGAATCCTCCATTGATGATTGGAGGGCAGCAAGGTTTTCTAAGGAATCTTTTCTCTTGTCAGTTGGTGTTTTCATAGATTTAGCCCACTCCTTGAGCCTTCTCTTAAGAGCCTGCAACTTTTCTTCCCACACAAAGAAAGGGGAACCCAGGACTTGCTGGTTCCAGACTTCAGTAACCACCTCATAAAAACCTTCTTGCTGAATCCACAAAGGGCTAAATCTAAAGGGAATGGGGCCAAGAAACCCATCCATAGAGAGTTCGAGACTAATGGGTTTATGATCGGAGGTGCAGTTAGGTAAGATTTTGGAAGAGGCCATTAGTCCACTAGTAAGGAAGGAGGATTGGACGAGGAATCTGTCCAACCGGGCAGCTATGTGGTTGGGACCTAACCTTTTGTTAGACCAAGTGTATTTCCCAGCTGAAGGCTTGATATCCTCCAGATCCCAGCCGATCATTATGTCTTCTACCCATTCTCTAGCTGGGTCCCTTACGTGAGAACCCCCTTTTTTTTCTTCAGAGGCAAGAGTAACGTTCAGATCCCTTGCAATAAGGATGTTTTCTGGACTATGCAATAAAAGGAAAGAATGGAGCGAGTCCCAGCAAATTTTTTTCTCCGCTGGAGAGACCGGAGCATAAAGATTGAACATACTTACTTGTTGACCAGAGTTTTTGTGGAGGAGTTGAGTGAAAATCCAGTGATGGCAACTTTCTTCCTGAGTCAAGTCATATTTGGAGCTGTCCCAGAAGGAGGCTATCCCACCAGAGGCGCCTCTAGCACTGACAGCTCTACCAGGGCCTTTGCGCCAGAATATTTTGCTGGATTGGAAGAGAAGAGTGTCCTCCAGCTTTGTCTCCTGGATGAGAAGGATTTCAGGCGAATGTAACCTCACAATGTATTTCAGTGCATCTTCTTTCAGCCCGCTGCCTAATCCTCTGCAATTCCAGGAGACGTACTTCATTATTTACTTGATTGGGAAGGTGTGGCTCCTTTTGGAGCCCTATTGTGCTTGCGCCCAGATCTGGTGTTCATCATTCCTTTGAGAGTTTTCTGGGAGCCTTGGAGAACATCCAGATAAGTTTTCTCATCTCTCTGTTTCTTCTTAGATTTCCGGCCCCTGGTCGATTTGATAGGAGTAATTTGTGAGCTTTCTGATTCGGAGTTTCTTTCTTCTGATTCTTCCCCTGAGTCAGAGGCAAGACTGATGTGTTCGTCAATGCCTTCGATTCCCCCTTGGACAGCCTCTGTTAGGGGGGCAAGTTTTTCTTCTTCGGTTTCTTTCACTTTCTTCGACTGATCTTCAGTTTCTTCATGGTTCTCTGAGGCATCCCCCTTTTCACCTGAGGAGGGGCCTTCATTTGAAACTGGAATGGTCTTAGCATTGATCTGGGGATTCCCCATTGGTCCTGATTTTTTCTGCTAGTTAGGCTTTGAGACTACCTTGCCCTTTTTTATTTCTTTCCATCCTTCTTCTTCCACCTTGTCCCCTGATGGGGCTTTGGGGCAGTTTCGTTGAAAGTGACCGTGCTCATGGCAGATTCTGCACTTAATGGCAGTTGTTCGTAGTCTAGCTTCTGGAAGTGGTGCCAATCTCCAACTGTAAGTTTGATGGCTTCCGGCAGACCAGCTTCCAAGTCAACTTCCACGCAGATTCTTGCGCAGGTGTATTGGCCCCTGTTATCAGCTTTGTCGATGAATCTGCCCAGTCCATTTCCTATCTTTTGCAGGGATTGGTAGCTCCAGCAGTGGATTGGTAAGTTGGGAAGCCGGACCCAAACAGGAACCTCCTTTGGGACGTCGACTGAAGGGTCGAAGTCGGGGGTCCATTTATTCAGAAAGAGACCTTGATTTCCCATGAAATATGGGCCGTTTCTGAACACCAGATCACGGTCTTCCTTGGTTGTGAATTCGAAAATGAAAAAACCTCTACCAACAGCATAACAGATCACGTTATTGGGCAGCAGGGGCCTCCAGTTTCTTTGAACCCATTCATCAGTCGATTTTGTTGTTGGCCATCGACCCATAAATTGCCCCACTAGACCTCTGTCAGCCAAGGCCAGAGCGATTTTGATCGGCTGATCTTCTGGCAAAGCAATTTCTGGGATTTCATCAAGTTTTTTGATGAACTTCGGGACTTCGGGATGGGAACGTTTTTTTCCTTTCTGCGATAGAAGACAATGAAATGCCTCAGCTGAAGAAGAAGGAGGGGTGGGAGAGGGCTCCACACCCCCTGGCGCACCCATGGCGGCGGAACAGTCTTGGCAGCGATCGCTGACCTAGCCGAGAGCTCGCAGAGGAGCAGCGCGCGCGCGTTATGAGAAGAATGTGTTGAAAACAAATTTTAATGGTAAGGGAAAGGTCTTTTATTTTTATCATATTTGTCAATTTATTGTAAATTGTAATGATCATGTTATTGATGAAAGTGTGATTTGTAGGATCTTTACTCTTTGTCTGTTAGGCCAAATCAAAGAGTAGAGTCAATCATTGCCATTTGCCTCTATAAATAGTTGGGATCAATTCATAATAATGATCCTTATTGCATTCCAGAGCTATGATTATGAGAAGGTATATCTTGAACTGGAAAATATACGTCAATTTGACAATCAATCTTTAAATGATTTTCTAATTAGATTTAAATTAATTTGCTTTAAATTTCAATCCCAAGATTTGCCTTCCGAACTTGATTTAATAGAATGATTTCGACAGATTGTTACCCTTCCTTGTATTTCATATAACTATAATGAACCTGAAGGTATCATTTTTCTTAGCACATTTTCCATTGTTGAAGAGCCTCTTGTTATTAATAGCATGGTCGAGTTTTCAAGAAGAAAATGCAGGAATTGCTAATTAGCCTTCTTGAGAATGATAAGCACATTCAACATAAATAACGTTGATTTCGTGAATGCTTTAAATCATGCTGCTATTGAAGAATCAATTGATAATAAATCTGTTGTTTATAATTTTGCTGGAATTCAATAAGCAACAAAATTAGCAAATAAAGTTCAGCAAGCAAATTAGCAACCAACAATGGAAAATGAAAATTCCAACAATGTACAATCTGCCACAAATAACTCTGAGTTTTCTCATGCTACAAATGATGTTCACCCACAAATTTTGGGCCAACCAAACATTAATTTTTAGGAAAGTGTGCTCAAGTAAATACATGATGAAGAATATGATTTTTTCATTATGGAAAATGAGCAAAATTCTATGGGAAAATAAAATTTCAGGTTCATATTTTCAAAAAGTCACTTTTCTCTTTCTCCTAATATTTTTGCTAATAATAATTCATTTGTTTATCATTTTGTGATTCCTCTTTGCACAAACATTATTTTAGAAAATAGAGGGGCTTCCATAAATTTAACAAATAATGAATTTCCAATTAGTTTCAATCAGGGTAAAGAGTCATTTAATGATCACCTTTTCAATAGTGTTGAAAATTCATTAGTTATTATTATTGTTCTAATATGTCTTATGAAAAGGATGAGAGTGTCAATGAAAATCATCAAGTCATTTACGATGATGATTTTGAATATGATACTATTGAGTTATCTCACTCATCATTGAATTATCGTGATATGAATTTTCAAAGTCAATCTATTTATCAAGATGAGAGATCTTCTTATAGTCCTATTGTTGCAACAGGTTCTCATCTTGAATCCGCTAAACGTCGCAGTGACTACACTTTTTAAGAAGAAAATCCCATTCCAAATTTTTAGTCATTTTTCAATTTCTCATTCTTGGTTATAGTCTTGAGCCTTTTTCTCGTTCACAAGTAGACGCTAGTAATAATTTTGATTGCATTATCCAGGCTGATACTCGTGAGGAGGATAGTTTTTCAAATAAATCCCAACTGTCTTGTAACACTATTGTAAATAACGATCTAATTAAATTGTTATGCTTCATTTATTATGGTTTGATTTAGATTTTTATTTACCTTTTATATTGCAATTTTTGGATATCTTATGCTAGCATTTCGAGTAGTCAAGCGTTTAATACTCACCAAGTGCATTAGTGGAAAAACATTATAATGAATTTCAGGGTCTGTATCATGAGCATCTTGAACTTATAATCTTTCAATTTCATTGGATATTCATGTCGTACTAACACATTCTTTATTTTCAAATGAATTTTCCACGAGCTCCAACACTTGACAGTGCATCACTACAATCTCAACAACTATCTAATCTATCCATAGACCTTTTGAAAGATTCATTAGATTTCCATCTTTTCTTCCATGATACATTTGACAGTTGTTTGGAAATTTCACTTACAAAAAATATTGTTAATGTCATGCCTTTTGTACATAATACTAACACCTTTTTATAGGCTATAACATGTAAAAGAAAATCATTTAAGTCTGGTCTCTTGTCTTGTTCTTCTTGGAATCCTCTCCTATCATTAGCATATGTTCATCCTAATTTATATGATCCGATTGAAACATGGTTGGGGAATACGTTTCAAGAGAGGTTTCATGTACACAAATTTATTTTCCTTAACTTATTAAAAGTAAGTGTAAATAGTAGTCTGAAATTTTATTTTAGTTATTTAGTTACAATTTTATTTTTGTTATTATTTTTTGGTATGTACATATATGCATGAATGAAAGAGCTTGATTGGCTCCATTGGAAGTACAAATTTACTTAGTTTTAATCTGCTCTGTAGGGTAGGATTAGTTTAGTTTAGATTGCTTTTCTTTTTGTTTTCTTTTAATATTGTAGGTATGAAATAAGCGATCAATAAGCTCATTATATTTCTTGGAAAAGAATGATTCAAAGATATTCTAATAAAACTTGCTCATGAACATGTTAAGGAAGTATTCATTCACTCATCATAATTTTTAATTTTTGTGCTTTGTACAAATGCCTTGCTTTATTTACATCGCTTCACAAATTTATAATAAAGGTTATAATGATGTGTATGTTCTTTTGATACAACTGAATCTTTGAGCATCACTAGTTGAAAACTAATCATAGAGATAAAGCCTTCGCTCACTACACATTTTTTCAAACATGAAGGCATTTAATCAAGATGAAAATTATTTGAGGAAGTGAATAATGCAAACAAAATTTGCAACAATGGAAAAAAAGAAGAAGTCTTGGAATAAATTTGTCAATGAAAAAATAATAAACCCTATCCATTTCCATATCCGTCTCAGAGCCATGCCCCTATGCTTTCTAAAATTCCTTATTTTCTAAGACCAAGTTAGGTCAAATCTTTTCACAACATTGTTTGTCTTGTCTAGAAGGTCATCATTCCATACTTTTTCTTTTGGTTGCACTATTTTTATAAAACAATGGATAACTCAGTAATTACTCGATGATTCAGTATGCACGGTTTATGCACATGGGCCCCTCTTTTTCTTACAATCTTTGTGTTTTTATTTGGCATTCATTTCTTGCCTTCCACATGATTCCAGATCCACGTCACCCTGGCTATCCATTAGAGTGCACTCTTTGTATATTTCAAGATTTAGTTCCTAGGCTAATGTAAGCATGATGCATGGTCCCATCTCCACATAGCTTCCCCTCATAATTTATCTCTCGTATTTGACTTGGCACACATGCCACATCCCCCGACTTTCTCTTCCCCGAAATTATCTTTCGTATCCCTCTTCTATTTTTCTAGGATTTGTTCCTTTTAGGATGACGTGAATATGAGGTTCCCTTTCCTCCACACTATCCTCCTTGTGTGTGTTACAAGTGTCCTATCACCATTTCTTTACCCTACCACGTAATCCTGACTATATTGCCCCGATAGTATCGCAAAGCCGCTCTGTTTGTTCCTTTTCTTCTCTCCCTTCCGGGACGACGTAGGAAACCATTGAAGCTTGTGAATCCTCCCCTTTCACTTGTTGCACTCTTCATTCACAAAAAAAACCTCTCTTCTTCTACACTCCACGTCACCCCATAACATCTAAACACCAAGAATTTATGAAGAAATACCTTTTGGTTTTGTCAGGATGACATGGAATTCAAGTTAGGAAATTTAACCACAATGGAATATGAATGATTGAGTTCATGGCAGATTAAGTGGGTGCTCGAAATAAAATGGTGAAAATAAATTTTTTAGTCAATCTTAGTCCTTAGTCACATCGCCTCGATTCATCAGTGAGGTAATTTTGTTATTGATTGATTTATTTTGATTTGGGAATTCATTTGCATTTTGATTTTATACTTTGCCTTACCCTGATGTCAAAATGGCCCATGATATTATTTTCACTTCACACAAAAGCTTGAGTCCTCTCAATATTTAAAAATAAAAATTGATGCATAGGTTAGGAGTTTGACATTATTCAATTGGATTTAAAAGAAGGGTTTTGGGTTGAAATATAATCAACAACCTTTCATTCTCGCTTGCATCATACAAGGAATATCCACATCTACAACACAAAACAATGCACATTTTGGTAGATTTTCATGTTTTCATTTTAGCACAAATATGAAATTTTCTGATGATTCTATTCATTGCCAATAACTTGAGCACAAAACCATTTCTTTCTCGGTAAGTATTTTTCATAGGATTAATGCTCACCTTAATCTAGGTTGAATAAACTAATGACCAGTCATAGGTCATTTGATTCCGTTTGTTTTGCTTTTGGGTTGGAATTTGTGATATTTCGAAAATCTATATGGGGGAATATTTCTTACGTTATACCAATGGGTCTACATGGGGAAATATTTACTCTACTTCTTCAATAAGATTTCATTTATCCAAAGGTCATCCATACTAAGTTTTCACTTTCTCATACAACGACCATTTCCTATGGGGAACATTAAGATATGATACAAGTAGTATAAGTTCACCTTTAAAAAGGAATGAATAATCTTCACTCATTGCTTTGAATCCCTCCCATACCCCTCCACTTTAAAAAAAACTCTCTACATTGGTAGATACAAAGAAGGCTACTGGGCTCAAACTTAACTAGTATCACATATGTTCCTTTAAATACAAATTCTCTTGTACCACCTTGCTCTCTTCACCCAATTGCTAAAAGCAATTCTCCAAATATTCTAATCAAAAGCCTTGGCACATAAGAGAGGTTAAAACACATATGTGTGGGAAGTTATGCACACCCTCCGGGGTATTAAACAGGATCACTAACAGTGGGTCAATGCATACATGGTATCAAGACATCTTTGTGGGGGTATTGAAAACGCTAGCTGGCAGCGAATAATTTTTGGGAAAAGAGATAATTTCATATTTAATAGATGCATACTAATCCTTAAAACCTCCTAGATATATTTACCACTCAATTGTAAAGAGAGTTTAAAAATAATAATTATTCACTATAATTGGATTCAACATTTTAGAGATGGACATTCAAGTTCTTTCAACTTTAAGAGCTTATCTTATTTTGATTATGTCTTATGTGGGACCATTAGGAATGGTATAATATGCGAGGATGTTTTGAAAATTTTCATTTCGATCTTTAGTAAATTTAAACATATTATTTTAAACCAGAGACAATTGCTTAGTCCCCATGTGTCACCAATTGTTGTGGCCACAACACCCCACTTAATTTTTCAAAATTAATGGGACCCTCCATTTAGATTTTGTATCACTTTTAAAATGTTTTGATTTGCTTTATTTTTTCGATATTTTTGCTTAGATTTAATTTTTGACGATTTCATTGCTTTCGTTTTGACACCAATTTTCCAACAGTTCAAGTTTTATCTCATTCTAACTTACAGTTTGGAAAATATCCTTGTCAAAATTTGGTCAAATTCCTCACAAACTCAAAATATGTAAATTTATATTTTACTTTTATTTTATAAAGTATATAAATTTAATTACTTATGTAAATATAATTATCAATTTAATCAATTTAATTAATTTTAATTAAAAATTTATTCAATTTAATCAATTTTAATTAATTAATTTATAATTTTTTTATTATTTAATTAATTTTTATTTTCTAAATTAATTATTAATTAATTTTTTATTACGAAACCACCCGATTCAAATAATTTATGTATATTACATAACTATAATATTAAAATATAATTAAAACAAAACTAAATATAAAAAATAATTTTGCAAATAAATTATGTATTTATTATATAATATAAAATACATATTTAAAAAAATATGACAATCGCTTATATAGGTTTGTCATAGAGATTTCATTCGAATCACAAATAAAACCACCCGGGAATGATCACCCGGAGTGACATGGCAGGGTAATCATATTATATTTTGACCCATATTCCACTCACATGCCTCCACCCACACCTCCTCCATAGTAACTTCCCTCATGAAAGTACATCCTTCCTTACTGCCCCTCATTTATTTACCCTCATTTATTTAATTTTATCTTTATAAAATTTGTTTTGCTTATTATTATTATTTTTTAATATTATTTAATTTAATTAGATTTTGTTTTAATATTTTCTAAATTTTTAATTTATTAAAATTAATAAAAAAAGTTAATTAAAACAAAATTTTTAATAAAATGCCCAACATTATTATAAATTCTAGCAAACCGTTAATTTTGGAATTCAAACTTTAGAGGTTGATATCGTAAATTTTGTTTAGCCAAATAAAGCAAATGAGAGCTCATTGGAAAGCTATTTCCATGGAGAACAATATGAAAGCATTAATTCAAGAAAATATAGAGATTTTATATAAAAAAAATAGCAAAAGTAAAGGCAACAAATTTTCAACCAAAAAAAATTTCTAGGTTTATTTTGGAGAGTTTTCATTTGCCCAAATTTTATTGTTGTTGCAAATTATTTTTAGATTATCAAATTTTGCCATAGAAATCTCCACAAGGAACAATCGAAAGTCTGGATTTCTTTTTGTTTAATTTATTAAATTTAATCTTGGGGAATTTGTTTTGACAATTTTGCATTTTGGTTTTGTATGCAGATTTAATTTGTTTTGAATTATGTTTTTGGATAATTTTTTGCAGAGCTTGTTGGAGAGGAGGAGGTAAAGGAGTTTTAGAGCAATATAATTTCACCAAAAAAGATGAAAGATGCATTTTTAGCAGCTGAAAATTAGAGATCTAAAATTTCTTTTCAACAAGTTTCCTTTTTGAAGATTTGACTTTTAATTATAAATAAGAATTTAGGGAATGGAGCAAAGGTTCCTCTTTTTTTTGCAAATAAGAGACTCTTAGCACTCCCATGAGGAGGATTTTTGCTGTAGGTTGAGAGGAATACTCATATTCGAGTTCTTGGGGTTTTTCCTCTGTAAGATTTAATTTCTATTGTAAAGGGAGATATTGCACTATTGCCACTCTTTTCTCAAGTGGCAGAGCTGAAATTCTTGAGAGGATTGTTGAAGAGATCTATTGTAAAACAAAACAAGAAATGTAGGTTTAAGATTGTATTTTTAGATACTTTTATTTTTTAATAAAACCTTATACATTTAATGGCAGATCTGTATCAATAGTTCCAAGTTTTGCACTCTTGTTTAATATGTGAATTCTTGTCTAGTAGATAAACTATATGATCTAATAGTTTTAGAAATATGCTATTTATTCTCGATTTGTTCTTGTATTTGAAAATTTTTATGAGTAATTATTTACTCAGAAAGTTCCCATCATAAACGATTTAACTATCAAGTAAATTGTGTGAATTTTTTCCAAGTTTGAATGACTCATCTTTCATTGCTTTAAATTTCTAAACATAACATGTATTGCGCTTATAATATCAATTGTTAGAACATATTCGACAACTTAATATTCATCATAAAAAACATGTTAAATACCCATCATATTTAAATCCTTGCACTTGGTACTTATGAGCTAGCTCTTCTTGTACCGAGTTAGATTAATTTATTTTGTTTTTCCGCATTAGTAAGCAGCCTTGCATTTGTATTTATATTTATATTTAATTCTTATTTTTAGAAGTCTCCTTTCATAGAAGCGACTGCATTGGTGGCTAGGTTGAACCCTTGTGTCATCTTAATAATGTCTTTCTTGCAAGCTAGTTGCAAGGGGGTAAATTTGATATCTCTCTTCTTGTTGATAAGTAATTAGGAATATTACAAGTCAACATGAAGAGTGAGGGGTAACTAGACCCATTTGAACCAGCCAGAATCATCAATCCAAATAGTTAAGGGCTTAATTGGGCCCTGAACAGGTGATCTCCCTATTATCGATTTTGGTTATTTTTTGCCATCAACACCTCCACAAGTGACCAAGTCGACCCTCCAAGAGTTGAGTTGCCCTGCCCATGAGACATCCCTTTCGCATGGTTAGAGGGCCATAAATAATCCTATTTGCTCTTTTCCAAGGACACATTTCAAATCATCAAGTATATCTTAGTTTTGTGTGAAGAAGAGGAGAAATACAAGGGTCAAAATCAGAAGGAAGAGACTCGCTATATTTTTCCTCGCTTTAGCATTCAACATAGTTATCGATCAAACTGGAACTATTACCTCAAAACAAGAACTCTACCAAAAAAAACATTAAAAAACCATGAAAAAACAACCTGAAAATGAAAATTTGTATTATGGAATAACCTTATTTATTTATTTTTATTTTTTATGAGGTAAATTTTCAACATTTAAAAAAAAAAGGGTTGTATTCTGGAATCACCTTTTTTTTGAGTAATTTTTCAGCATTTAAAAAAAATGGAAGTAAAAGCCATTTTTCTGTGTAAAAAACATCTTGGAAACAGAAAGTGTTTAAACGAAAATTTTAAAATAATAATAAAAAAATAAATGAATAAAAGATTTTAAAATAATTGAAAAAAAAAAAAACTCATTATAATTTTTTAAAGTAATATATATATATATATATATATATATATATATATATATATATATATATATATATATATATATATATATATATATAAGAAGAAGAAAAAAAAAAAAAAAAAAAACCAATTTTAAAATTAAAATTTAAAAATATATTAAAAATTGAAAAAAAACAAAATTAAAAAAAAAAAACTAATAAATTTTAAAAAATAAAATAAATTTAAAATATACAAATCATTTAAAAAATAAAAAGAAAAAATTATTAAATTAAAAACAAAAAAATTTAAATTTAAAAATAAAATTTAAATTAAAAAAAATATATTAAATTTTTTTAACTTAAAAAATAAAATGAAAATTAAAAATTAGCAATACAACAAAAATAAAAAACACTATTTAAATTAAAATTAAAAAAAATAGAAATTGATTAAAAATAAAGAATGAAAAAAAAAACAATTAAATTAAAAAATTGTTAAAAAATAAATAAATTTTAAATATAAAAAATAAATTAAAAAAATATATACTAAACTTTATTAAATTAAAAAATATTAAGATAAAAATTAAATAAAATTTAATTTTAATAAATAAATAAAAATTCAAATTAAAAAAAAAAACTTTTTAAATTAAAATTAAAATAAAATAGAAATTAATTAAAAATTAAACGAGGGATAAAATAAATAAATAAAAACTATTAAATTAAAAAAAAAACAAATTAATTTAAAATATAAAAATGAAAATTAAATAAAAATATTATATATTAAATTTTATTTAATTAACAAAAAAAATTAAAAATACATATTAAATTTAAATTAATGAAAATAATCAACTTGATCCATCAAGACACCGCTGCGCACGCTGCCCTCCCCTGCGCTCTGAAGCTAGGGTCTGGGAGCCATACAGCGCCGCCCTGGCTGCTGCGCCCCTGCGCACAGCCCCGCCCTCCCCAGCTGCTGATCGATGGAGTCTCCTGAGGGCTCTGCCCCCCCTGCTGATCCGCCTCCCGAAGTCACAGCTTTCAGAACTTTGATCGCATCTGGGACAAAACGCCCGCCCACAGCATTTCAGCAGAAATTTATCAAAAGATTGGACACGATTCCTACAGTTGCCCTGCCAGAGGAAGACACCTGCAAAGCAGCACTGAACCTGGCAGACAGAGGCCTCATAGGCCAGTTTACAGGCTTATGGCCTTCACCCAAATCCGTGGAGGACTGGACGCAAAGAAATTGGAAACCCCTGATAAAAGATGAAGTAAAGAGCTACTTTGTGGGCAAAGGATATTTTGTATTTGTGTTTGAAAACATGGAAGACAGAAGCTTAATATTCAGAAATGGTCCCTACTTCATGGGGCCGCAGGGCCTGTACTTAAACAAATGGACTCCATATTTCGACCCTTCCCAAGACGTCCCATCTGCTGTGCCGGTGTGGGTGAGACTCCCCCATCTGCCTCTTCACTGCTGGAATCAAAAGTCGCTCCAGATCATTGGGAACGCACTAGGCAAATACATAGATCAGGCTGTAAGAAAAGACCAATATGCATGCGCCCGAATCTGTGTAGAAGTGGACCTTGAGGAAGGATTGCCTGAAGCGATCAAGCTCTCGGTGGCAGGTTGGACGCATGTTCAAGAGCTCGACTACGAACAGCTCCCCTTTAAATGCAGACATTGCCACGGCCACGGGCACTTCGCAAAACACTACAAGAAGAGAGCAGAGGAGCAATCTGAAAAACATACCGGGGACCAGTGGACCCTAGTCCAGAGAACAGCCCATGCAAAAAAAGATGCAGAAAAAAGCGCAGTAGCAGGAGCCAGGAACACCTCCATCCCCACCCAGGAAGCGGAAGAAACCCCAAAAGAAACGGAGGGTGTACAAACTGAATCACTGAATAAAGCTCAGGAGAACCAGGAACATGCAGAAGGCGCGCCTCCTAGCAAAGAGGGAGGGGTCGCCATCCAGATTGAAGCATCCCAAGGCAGCCCCTCCAACCCCACCTATGCAGAAGTCACAAAGAAAAAGGCAGTCGAAAGCTCAGAGTCCTCAGAGGAAGAAATCTTTGAGCGCCCATTAAAAAGAGCCGGAAGGAAATCCCGCAAGGAAAAAAGAGAGGAAGAAGCAGAAAGGCTCAAAACGCAAGGAAGCCAGTCCACACTAGAAATGACGATCGGAAGAAATAGCAGGCCTAGGCCAGCCAAGGGTGGCTCCACCCCGCTTACAGGTAAATAATGAAGCTAGTCTCTTGGAATTGCAGAGGATTGGGGAACCACGCAAAAATAGAAGCAGTAAAGGACCTATTAAAGTCGGAACCAGCAGAAATCCTCTTGCTCCAAGAGACAAAGATAGCAGGACAAGCTCTGTTAGAAATCAGTAAGACAAAATGGAAAAAAAGCTCAGGCATAGCGATTAGCGCACGGGGCTCTTCGGGAGGACTGGCAACTCTCTGGACCGAAGATAATTTTCAGCTGATCAAAACGCACGAGACCCAACATTGGATATTCACTGAAATAATCCATCTTGTAAGTAAGTTGACTATCTCTCTTGTAAATCTTTATGTGCCTGTCAATTATTCTGAAAAAAGAGATTGCTGGAACTCCCTGGCAGCATTTCTAGAGCAGGAAACCCCCAACAATGTCATCCTTGCTGGGGATCTCAACATAGTGTTGAAAGCCAAAGAGAAAAGAGGAGGCATCAATTCCAAGGATCCCATGGTTGCTGTAGTGGAAGAGCTCGCTCAGCAATGGGATCTGCAGGATTTCAACCCAATCCAAGGACTCTTCACTTGGTCTAATAATCGAACTGGGACAGAACACATTTCAGCCCGCCTGGATCGCTTTCTAGTGCAAACCTCTCTCCTCATGAATAAGAAGATCATAACTACGAAAATTCTGCCCAAGCTCTCCTCTGACCACAAGCCCATACAACTCTGTATAGAAGATGAAGAGGACTTGGGTCCCATTCCATTCCGCTTCTCTCCTCAATGGATTGAAAGGGAGGGTTTCTCTGAGACGGTGAAAGCAGCCTGGGCCACATCAATATCAGGTTCTCCAAGCTACGTTTGGGAGCAAAAGTTGAAACTTACCAAAAAAGCCTTGAAGGACTGGATTAAGAAACCAGCATCCAATCCCACCTCCCAAAGAGTTGATGCAGTCCAGGCACTGCATTCCCTACAAAATGATATGGAGAGCAAAAACATCAGTGCAGATCTATTGGACAGGGAAACAAAAGCACAGAGAGCAGCCTTCCAATCCTTCAGAAAAGAGGAAGAGTACTGGAGATTAAAGTCTAGAAGCTTGTGGCTAAAAGCCGGGGACCGCAATACCTCTTTCTTTCATCGGCAGTACCGAGCCAGATTGTCAAGGAACTACATAGCAGAAATAAAGACATCGGAGGGCCAAACATGCAAGGGATTCCAACAAGTCAAAGAAGCAGCTGAAACACACTTCCAAAATCTTTTCAGCTCAGGCGCCCATGGAGATGAAGTGGATGAAGCTGACTTTCTCTCCCACATCCCTTCCCTCATCTCACCAGAGGACAACTCTGATCTGTGCAAACCGGTTTCGGAGGAAGAGATTATCAAAGTCATTTGGTCCATGGAATCTGACAAGGCCCCCGGACCTGACGGATTCACCATTCATTTCTACAAAGAATGCTGGGACATCATTAAATATGACCTTCAAAAGATGGTTCGGGGATTCTTGAAAAAAGCTAAAGTAGGTGGCAGCACCAACTCAACCTACTTAGCTTTGATCCCCAAAGACTCTAACCCGGAAACTTTTGCCAGATTCAGGCCAATATCGTTATGTAACGCCTCCTACAAGATTTTGGCAAAACTGTTGGCAACCAGATTAAAACCCTTGCTTCCCCGGATTATCTCTAGTCCCCAAGGAGGATTTGTGGAAGGTAGGCACATTCTGGACAACGTCATACAAGTGCAGGAGACCGTACACTCAAGTAAGCAGAGAAACGAGAAAGGCATGCTCATAAAGCTAGACATGGCGAATGCGTTTGACAGAGTCAACAGAACATTTCTCAGCACAGTCTTGCTCTCCTTTGGCTTTTCTCCTCAGTTTGTAAATCTCATAAAAGCCTGCACGGATAACCCTTGGATAGCTCCCCTCATTAATGGTAGGCCAACGAACTTTTTCCAAGCTAAGAGAGGCATCAGGCAGGGATGCCCGCTCTCGCCCTTTCTTTACATCTTATTGGCTGAATCTCTAAGTCGAAAACTTGAAGCAGAAAAAATGATAGGCTCCCTTCCGGGCCTCAAACCCACCAGCAGAGTTAACCCTTTGAATCATGCCCTCTTTGCAGATGACTCGATTCTTTTGGGAGGTTCCTCAACCAGAATAGCGAAGGCCTTTGACACTGTCATAAGAAACTACTGCAAAGTCTCAGGAGCTCTGGTAAATGAAAAAAAAAGTGAAGTCTTCAGCTGGAACACTGATCAACAGGAGCTTAATAATATAGCAAACATCCTCGGGTTCAAAGGGCACTCCCAATGGGACAGGATCAGATACCTTGGGCTTCCCATAATCTCAGGAGTGAACAAGAGATCGCTGTGGAGCGACATAATAAGCAAATTCAAAACCAAAATCTCGAAATGGGGAGGATTCTGGTTAACGAAAGGAGGCAAGGTCATTTTGATAAAATCTCAACTGTCTTCCTTAATTATTTACCAAGCAGCTTTCTTGCTCGCCCCCAGAAATGTTATGGATCAAATCTCCTCTCTTCTTAGAGATTTCCTCTGGCAAGGAGGCAGGGGCAACGATAAGAAACAACACTTGGCAAATTGGGACATTGTCAAAAAGCCCATCGATGAAGGAGTACTGCAAATACGAGACCCCTCCTTGGTCAACCTCGCCCTTGGTAGCAAAATCCTGTGGAAAATGATTAATGACCCAAAGCATCCTGTCAGTGTCATTTTAAGATCAAAATACACCAACAAAGTCGATTTCAGAAACCTACAGTTTGGAAACATTGCCAACAGTACGCTGCTATGGAAGCTCTGTTATAAGAGCAGCAAATTCTTCAGTCGAAACGCTTACAGGATCCCCGGGAATGGTAAATACACACGTCTCTGGCATGATAGCATAATGGGGCGGAATCCTTTAATAGAAAACGCAGAGATTACAGAATTAAGGGACTGGCTCACATCATCTGGCAAATTAAGCGTTTATGATATATCGGTATGGGACCACAGAGGTGAATGGGTCGGTTGGGCACTGCACGACACCCCCGCCCATCTGCAAAATCAATTAAACAATCTGCTACACCAGTTGGAAGGCGCAGCACCAATTCATCGTGCCAAGCAAGACCGATGGGGATGGGGTCGATCTGGGGAATACAATACAACAGAAGGCTTCAAAGCATTTCAGACAACAGGTAATAGTAAGCACAGTGCAGCGTTTTGGAAAAACGTTTGGGAGCCTCTAGCACTCCCAAAAGTTAACTTTTTCTTCTGGACGGTGATTCACAATAAGATCCTTACTGGCGATAATCTGGCAAAAAGAAAGATTGCTGGCCCTCACAGGTGCGCTCTTTGCAGGTGCAATACTGAGTCTGCTCACCATCTATTCATTGAATGCCTGTTCGCCAAGGAAGTCTGGGATCTTCTGCTGCAAGATTTCAACATAAACCCCCCCACTCAGTCCTCAGTAGCAGACCTTTTTGCAGAATGGAGTCATCTTTACCCTTCTCGAATACCTCACAAATCGTTTTGGCGCAAAGTATGGAATGCTCTGCCCAAGTTCGTTTGCTGGCAGATTTGGTTGGCCCGCAACCAGAAGATTTTCAATGACCAGAACCACACTCCCTTACAAGTTGCAGCAAAAGCCAGATCTTTCCTCCTTGAAGCAGCCCAGCAACAGTATCACAAAGTGGATGCATCTCTTCTGCCGGTTGAGAAGAGGTGGCTCGGAACCTTTGAACCTCAAAGCAGAAAGAACCTCTTAGCTCCTCAAACAAATCATCCAATCTGGAAAAAGAGAGACTCCGATGAAACATTTCAACACTGGTGGAGAGCTCAAAAAACACATACAATCTTCTTCGATGGGGCGTCAAAAGGAAACCCCGGTCCCTCAGGTGCCGGCGGGATCATATACTCCCCTGATGGTGCAACCCGAGACTCTTTCTACTGGGGTCTTGGTCTGAAGACCAATAATCAGGCGGAGCTTCTCAGTCTCCTCAAAGCATGTCAAATCGCCCGAGAAAAAGGGATCAAAGAAATACAGGTATTTGGAGATTCAGAGATTATCATAAATAAGCTGAACATGGAAGAGCAATTCAGAAATGCAGGTCTCAACAGAACATTGGAAAGGCTGAAAGTAGTCCTCTCCGCCTTTGCATCCATCAAATTTTTTCATGTCCTTAGAAGCTCAAATAGCGAAGCGGATTCGATGGCCAACAAAGGGAGCGCAACGGACAAGGGGCTGCTCTACATAAATGAAGACAGATTCGTAGAAATCCCTTGCTAATAATGTCAAGATTGATAACAGCTATAGCTGACTATGTATGATGTAATTTGGGCTGCTCTGGCAAAGCCCCACACTCTCTTTTTTACATAAATACAAAATCATATCCGTTAAAGTTAAAAAAAAAAATTAACGAAAATAATTAATTTAAAAAAGTATTAAAATTTATTAAAATAAATTAAAAAAAAAAGTTATTTGAGTTTAACAAATAATGAACCTCGCGCCTAGGTGGTGGCTGGGGCCAACTATGGGGTGGGCAGAAAAGGGGCAAGGGTCGGCCGCTGGGCAGACGCCGTGCTGCCACCTGAGCGACTCGATTCTCAATTTATTTAAAATTAAATTTATTTGTTTTTAATTATTATTTTTAATTAATTAATTATTATTATTATTATTATTTTTAATTTTTAATTTTTTTAATTTATTATATTTAATATTTGTTTTTTTTTTAATAATTATTATTTACTTTTATTTAATAAAATTTAATATATATTTTTTAAATTTATTTTTATATTTTAATTTTAATTTAATTTAATTTTTTTTAAAATTCAATATTTTAATATTATTTAATTTTAATTTTTAAATTTTTAAAATGGTTTCATTTTTTTTTGAAAGTTATTTTAAAATGTTTTTTGTTGTTGTTGTTGTTGTTGTTGTTGTTGTTGTTGTTGTTGTATAAGATAGGGTTATTCACATTCATAATAATATAACACTGAGATTTACATCACTGCCAGTGTTAGGCAAAATTACAAACTGAGAGATCGTAACAGTCATTACAGCTGTGACTTTGAATTTTGAGGTCACCCTCTGGGATGGAGTTTTATAGGGAGAAAAAAAGAGGCGACTTTGATCAAAATATAGGTAGGTGGGTCGAGAAAAAAGACCATTTGGCCTCGCTAAAGTAGATAAATCGAGCATTAGAAAACACAGATTCATAAGTACTAGAAGTTGGGAGAGCATGGTTGGGCAGCTTCATCCGTCAAGAAGTCATCTACACTGATCGAATGTTTTGGGGTGCTGCCATCTTCAGAGCTGTAGTGTTGCATTCTGCTGGAGGAGGGACTTGCGCCACCTGGGTTGACTTGCACCTAGAGAGAGCGGGCGATAGAAGGATCAATGCCTTCGGTTTTGGTGACCGGATGGATGTGCCAAGTTGTAGTTCTACATTTGAGCAGAGCATAATGTGGAGAACTTTTATCAATGAAGCGATGGTGGTGGAATTCACCGACATACATTACGAATTTCTCTGTGAGTGAATCAATTTTGCGTTCTAGAATTCGATTGCGGTCCTGCTGTTCTTGAAGAGCCAGGCCAACATTGTTTTGGTCTGCCAATGGAGGTTGATGGCGCGGATGTAGAGGTTCTCCCTAGCCCTGGTGAGGCCTGGGTCTAGGATCTAGCTGAAGGTGGCGTCAACCGTGTCTGTCAGGGTGCTGTTGTAGATGGTGCGAGATTTAGTCTCATTCTCCTCTATCTGAGCTTTCACCTCCAGCTTGGTGTTCACTACATAATCAAGCACGACATTTCTAGCTACCGTCTCTGCGTGTGTAACAGGGGGCTGAGAGGGGCACGCCCAACAGGCACTGTGGCTGCATCCTCCATGGGTGGGGAAGGGGGGATTGACTCGGTGGGGGGCCATGAGAGAAGTGCAAGCCGGAGGGGTCCAGGCAGGAGCTGCAAGTTGTAGAGGAAGGCTCAGGTGGCCGGGTATGGAGAGGGGCAGAGATGAATGGGTGAGCAGGGAAATCAAACACATGATTACAGAATCCAGGGGATGGAATGGAAAGTCGCTGAGGATGGTGAGGTTAATATTGGTGGTTATGCAGAGAGCAGGACATAATTTGCGGCGTGAGAGAGCGACAGTTGGGTTGGAGATCCATTGCGAGAAGTTAATATGACAGTTGGGGTTGTCAATCAATAGTTTGTCATGCACATAGCCATATGCTCGTTCATTCGGTGTGTGAGTGGTGAGGGTGCGGGAGGTCAGGGTCATGAATGTTGTGGGGGAGCAGAGTGTAGATGCCGAGGAAGTGGGCTGTCCTTCAACCTATAGATACAAATCCCTGATGCGACTGCAGTCAGTTATGACGTCGGGTGGAATGTGGGCTTCCCAAGAGCTTGATGTGAGGTGGTTATTTCCGTTAACACTTGTGTTGGCCAGTAAGCCGGCCAGTTGTACGGCTTTGCGCCGGATGACATGGAAGTGATACCCTTGGCCTTGTCGACGTGGAGCTTGATTTTTTGGAGAAATTTGTTGAGCCTCCAATTGTCCGAAACTCGGTTGATGTTTTTGCCTTGCTATATCTTTTTGCAGTCTTGGGTAGCGATCATGGGGTCCCCCTCGACAAGAAGGGGCCAGAAGTTCTATTCCAAGGCAATGGAGGACCATGGGCTAGGGCTTGAAGCTCAGCCGCATTATTTGTGGTGTGTCCGAGGTTTCCATAGTATATCCATAGAATTTGGCCTACATAATCTCTGAAGACACCTCCAAAACCTGCTTTACCCAGATTGTCTTTTGATGCCCCGTTATAATTTAACTTGATGAGGTTGGGTTCAGGTGGCAGCCATTTGGGGTTAGACGTCATGGCAAGTGGAGAATTGTGTTGCAATGGAGGGTTGTGGAGGGATAGGTCGAGAAGCGATAAGATGTAGAGCTCTTCTCGAGTGGGGGGGGGGGGGGGGGGGAGGTGGGGTTAGGCAGACAAGCGATGGAAGTAGTTTCCCTTAGAGTCTGTTTTAAGGAGTGGATTATTTGTTCTTATTTTTTTTCTTGATTTTTGAAGATTCTAGCATTTCTTTCCTTCCATATAGTCCAACATATGATTCCAAGCATGATGTTCCATGCTAGGTTGATGAGAGGTTGCTTGGAGAAGGATGTACACCAATGTTCAAGGGAATCATGAATGGAGGAGGGATCCCTGTCAAAAGAGTTAAAGACAAGGAAGCTCTAGTTCCATATATTGGAGGCGAAGTGGTATTCATTTAGCAGATGGTTTGCGGTTTCACCATCTCTTTTGCAGAGCATACATATGGAGGGGCCTGTGAAGCCTTTCTTGATTAAATTCTCCTAGGTTAGAATTTTCCCATGCATCACTAGCCAGAGAAAGAGAGTGATTTTAGGCCAGTGTTTGTATTGCCAAAGAGTGCGCCATTTGATTTCAGTGGGAGTGTGAGTGGGGTGGGATAAGTAGCCATAGGCCTCTTTTATGTTGAATTGGCCATCAGCATTAGATCCCCACCTTAGTATATCCTGCGCCTGTTCCATTTGAATCTGCCTTTTTTCTAGCTCTTTAGTTAGATTTCTCCATTCATGAGGGTGATTTTGCTGAACCAAGTCCGGGGTATCTTGACATTCCCTCCAACCTGTATTTTCATCATGTTTCCAAAAATATTTGACCAAATTTTTATTTTAGCTGTCCATATGAATTTTGATTTGTTGGAATTAGTCTTTATTGAGCCGAGGGCATTGTTCCCAAGCATCATCCCAGAACAAAGCGGTGCCACCATTTCTTATTTCCAAGAAGTAGTGCTTTTGGACCGTTGCTTTGTTCCCCCAAGCTTGATAATAAACACTGTTACCAATGAAATAGGTAACCACACTGTTACCTACTTTTTTTTGGTAGCATAAAAAGCACCCGATTTTGAAAAGTGGTGATGCAGAATCACCCCTTATTTTTTTTGTGCACATTTTTGACACTCTAATATTTTTATTTATGAAGTATGAATATTTGTTTTAAAATGTTAGTGATTTTCATGCTAATTTTGAAACGTATTGATGCAGCATCAATTTTTTTTTAGAGCGGTGATTTTCATGCTAATTTTGAAACGTATTGATGCAACATCAACCTTTTTTTTTTAGAGTGGTGATTTTCATGTTGGTAATAAAACACAAAACTTAGATAAAAATATATATATAAAAACAATAAAAAAAACCAATAAAAATGTAAAAAAAAAAAAAATTAATTTCATATATATATATATATATATATATATATATATTCTCTGGTATACTATGTCAAAAAGTTTAATAAAATTTGAAAAAAAAACACATAATTTAAAGGAAAAAAAGCAAAAATTAACCAAAAAAAATTTAAAAAAAACATCAAAAACATTTTTTTCTAAGTTATTAAAAAAACCATATAATAAAAAAAAAAAAAATTAAAATACAAAAATTTAAAAATAATTTAAATTAAAAAATAATAATAATAATAATAATAATAATAATAATAATAAGAAAAAAAAATACAAATTTTAAAATTAACAAAAAAAAATAAATAAAAAAAAAAACAAAATTTAAAATCGAAAAAGAAAATTAAAATAAAAGAATTAAAATAAAAAAAACTATCATTAAAAAACAAAAAAATGAAAAAAACCATGTGCAAATAATTAAAAAACAAATATCCATAAATTTACTGTTTTTTTTAATAAATGAAACAATTTAGAAAATTTAAAAATGAAAAACTAAATAAACTAAAAGATTAAAAAAAAAATTAAATTAAATTAAAATTTAATAAATTTAATAAATAAATTTTAAATTTTAAAAAATAATTAATCTAAAATATTAAATTTAAAAACAAAATTTAAAAAAAAAAAAAAAAAAATAAATAAATAAATTTAAAATAAAAAATTTGAATTAAAAAAAAAATAATTTTAAATTTTTTGAATTAAAAAAAATAAATTAAAAAAAAAAAAATTAAAAATTAAAAAAAATTAAAAAAAAGAGAATTTTTTGATCGTGGTGGCGTCACCAATCGGCTTCCCGCCCAGGTGGCGACGGAGGCCGATTCCAGGATTGCCCTCCCGCGTCATGAGGCCGATTCCAGGAATCGCCCTCCCGCGTCATGAGGCTGATTCCGGGAATCGCCATCCCACGGCGGGAGGCCGATTCCGGGAATCACCCTCCCATGGCGGGAGGCCGATTCAGGCTGATTCCGGGAATCGGCTTCCCGCCTAGGTAGCGGCGGAGGTGGGCGCTAGGCGGGCGGGGGGCTGCATGCAGTCTCCTCGCATGCCGCATGCAGCGCCCAGCCTGCCCAGCGGCCGGCCTCTGCCACCACCTGGGTGGGAGGCTAATTAGCGGCGCCACCACGATCAAATTTTATATATATATATATATATATATATATATATATATATATATATTTGATTTTTTTATTTTTTATTTTATTTTTTTAAAATTCAATTTTTAAAATTTATTTTAAATTTATTTTTTTGAAATTTGTTTTGTTTTGTTTTTTTAATTTTTTGTCTTGTTTTTTTTTTTTTTTTAATTTTATTCATTTTTTTGTTTTTTCTAAATTTTGTTAATATTTTATATATATATATATAATTTTATTTTATTTTATTGATTTTTTTTATTATTAAATTTTATGTTTAGTTTTTTCATTTAATTTTTTAAAATTTAATAAATTTTGTATTTTTTTTTTTAAATTTATTTGAATTTAATATATTTTTTTTAATTTTTATTTTTTTAATTCCGTAAAATTTATATATATATATATATATTTTTTATTTCAATTAAAATTGTGTATTTAAAATTTTATATATATATATATATATATATATATATATATATATATATATATATATATATATATATATATATATAATATTTTCAAATTAATTTGTTTTTTTATTTAATAAATTTTAGTTAATTTATTTTTTTCAATTTGTCATTTTTAATTGATTTTTAAAGTTTTTTAATTTTTTTTTAAATTTATTTTTTATTTCAAAATTTATTTGTTTATTTATTTGTTTATTAAAATTTAATATTTTCCTTTTTTAAATTTAATTTGTTATTTTAATATTAACATTTTTTTTTTAAATTTAATAAAATCTATATATATTTTTAATTTAAGTTCATATATATATATATATATATATATATATATATATATATATATATAATTTAAATTTAATTTATTTTTTAAAATTTATTTGTTTTTTAAATACATATTTTTTTTAAAATTTAATATTTTTATTGTATTGTATTTTTCATTTTTCATTTTTTTACTTTTAATTTAAATAATGTACTTTTATTTTTTTTATTTTTTTATTTTTATTTTTTTTAAAGTTTTAAATTTATTAAAATTTAATATATTTCTTTGAATATATATATATATATATATATATATATATATATATATATATAATAAACATTTTCTTTCTCTTTTTTAAATTTAATTTCTATATTTTATTTTTTATAATTTTCTTCTTTTTTTATTTTATTTTATTTTATTTTTAAATTTAATTATATATATATATATATATATATATTTTCTTGAAATTTTAATCTTTAATTTTTTTTTTTTCGTTTTTCTTTTTTATTTTTTCTTAAATTTTAGGTTTTTTTTTTAATGTTTGAATTAAAATTTTTATTTTTTTATTCCTATATATTTTAAAATTTTAAGCTTTAAAATGTTTTTATTTTTAAAATTTATTTTTTTCTTAAATTTTAGGTTTTTTTTTAATGTTTGAATTTTAAAAATTAAAAAAAGTTATTTCTATTTTTAAAAATGTCAAAAATATGACACAAATTTTTTTTTTTTTGTTATTCCGGCATCAACTGGTTTTGTTTTGAGGGTGTTTTTTCAATCTTTTTTTCAAGAAACAATTTTGTTTTTAGCATAATTTTATAAAATGTTGAAATTTGACCTTAAAAAAAAACCAAGTGTGTTCTGGAATACACTTTTTTTGTTTTTGGGGTGTTTTTTCATGTTTTTTAAGTCTTTTTGGGCTAGAGTTCTCGTTTTGAGATCAGGTTACCTATTTCATCGGTATCAGTGTTTCCAAACTACTGAGCCTTTGATGTTACCAAAGAGCCTAATGAGAGTTTTTGGGTGTGAGATGGGGCATATTTCACTCTCCAGAGTTCTGCCTAAGAGGTTTTGAGACAGATGCTCCATCTCCACCAAGTTGTGGCACCCAATGTTTTTCTCAATATGTCTGGATCTCTAAGTCCAAGCCCGTTTTATTTTTTTCGGTTTGCAGATTTTGTCCCAGGCAACTAGGGCCCATTTGCCCTTGTTTTCTTTTCCTTTCCATAAGAAGTCTCTTTGTATGGTCTTAAGTTGGTTGGAGATAGACTTAGGAGAAGCTATGGCAAAATATGGGTATAATAGGATAGCTTGTAGAACAGGTTGACAGCTTGTAGAACAGGTTCACCAGGACTAATCTGCTCGAGAGATTCAGGGATCTGAAATTCCAATTAGCTATCTTTTTCCCCATCTTGGTTATCAAGGATTCCCAATTGGCTTTAGCAAGAGGAGTGTCCATTAAGGGAACACCAAGGTATTTGGAGGGGAAGGAGTTGAGATGGAAACCTAGAGTTCTAGCGATATTTAATTGGATGGACAAGGAGGTATTAAGAAAGAATATTTTGGATTTGGTTGTGTTTATAGAAGTTCTATAGGCTTGGGCAAAGTCATCAAGAATATTCTGAAAGGAGAGTGCTTCTTTGACAGTGGGAGAACCCATGAGCAGAGTGTCGTCCACAAATTGTTGGTGAGTGGATGAGGGGGTTGAGGGGTAAATTTGTATGCCAAATATGTTGCCATTAGAGGAGGCAACCTATATGGAGCGACTGAGACCTTCTGCCATGATGAAAAAGAGGAAGGGTGAGAGGGGTTCACCTTACCTGATGCCTCGGGAGGGGTTGATGATGGAGGAGGGGGAACCATTGAGAAGGGTGGAGAAGAAGGCTCTTGAAACGATAGCCATAATCCATTTTATGTAGTCCTTGTTGAAATTGAAGGCTGCCAACACTTTTCTGATGTATTTCCAGTGGATTTTGTCAAAGGCTTTGGACATGTCCAGTTGAATGAGCATGTTTGGTTTCTTCTGCTCCTTGAGAGAGTGAATGACTTCCTGTGAGAGGATAATGCTATCCAGAATTTGTCTGCCCTCCACATAGCCTATTTTCTGGGGGGAGATGAGGCGGGGCAAGATGGTTTTGATGCGATTGGATAGTACCTTGGATATGATCTTGTAAATAACATTACATAAGGAAATAGGCCAGAATTGGTTAGGGGAAGCATCATTTTTAGATTTGGGGATGAGGGTGAGTAAGGTAGCATTGAGGGATTTTAGGACTGATTTTTGGATGCGGGATTCTTCCACTAGATCATGGAGTTATATTTTGAGTAGAGGCCAAAAGGCTTTGAATAAGTCAATGGTGAAGCATCTCGTCCTGGGGCTTTGCCATTGGGAATGGATTGGACTACTTCTTCAACTTCGTTCATGGAAACTTTCCTTATAAGAATTTGGTTGTGCTCCTTGGTTAAGATTATGGGGATGATTCTGGTGATTTTGTCTATTGCTTCCTCATTGGCATGGTTGGACTTAGTAAGGATGTTCCCAAAATATTGATTTAGTTCCTCTTCTATGTCTGTGTGAGTGCTAAGGATGTTTCCATGTTGATTTTTGAGGCTTATAATTCTGTTGTGTTTCCTGTGTTGGATCATAGAACGGTGGAAGAATGTCGTGTTATTTTATCCATCCTTTAGCCAACTAATCCTAGATTTTTTGCGCCATAAGGTTTCCTCTTAAGCAGGCCTTTCCTCCCAGCTTTTTTGTAGGTTTAATTCTTCTTGATTTCTTTGCTCGGTCATGTCGTTGTTGTTGATGTTCTGTTGTATGGCTTCCATTTTGAGTTCTATCAATTTCTTTTCTGCTATGATGTCTCCGAAGGTGTTCTTGTTCCAAAGTCTGAGTTCAAACTTGATGAATTTTAGTTTCTGCTAGAAGTTTTACATCTTTCTGCCCTGATTGGGTTTGGGGGTGGACCACCATTGTTTCATTTTCTCCATGAATTCCAGATGCTTAATCCAAAATGCTTCAAACCTAAAGGGTTTGCTTTTGGGACTGTCCGATATTTGGATTTTTAGAAAAATAGGCCAGTGATCTGAGCCCACCTATGGGGCGATGCTGGCTTCCATTTCCATGGAGCTGAGGTACAGTTCCTCAGAGAGGAGGAATCTGTCTAGCCTAGAGACTATCTATCTTTCCCCCCCTTCTATTATTCCAGGTGAAAGACTCGTTTTTTGTGGGGATACCAATAAGCTGGAGAGATCATTGAGGTCTTGGAAGGCAGTTGAATCTTTGTCCAATTTTCCGAGTCCTCCTCTCTTTTCCCCGAGGTTGGTGATCATATTAAAATCACTAGCTATGATGCTGAGAGGGTGGTTGAAGGAGCTGAGGTGTTTTCTTAAGCTGGTTAGCCAGATCAGTCTTTCAGTGACCGAGTGAGGAGCATAAAATTTGGTGATACAAATCTTATTTGTGCCAATGATTTGGAGGATTGTGGTGAGGGTGTATTTGGAGGCTGCAAATTCACAGAGGTGAAAGCATGAGTCCTTCCAAAAGGTGGAGAGACCACCTGCAGTGCCCAATGCTGAGGTGGACACGTGATTGTAGTGGTTTTTAAAGGAGGATTGTTTAACAACTTACATAGAGTTTAGATCACTTTTAGTTTCTTGAAGCAGGACAATGTTCGATTTATCACACGCTATTATGGATTTGAGAATTATTTTCTTACTGGGACTGTTCAGTCCTCTAATATTCCAGGATGTACAAATAATTGCAAAACTTTGGGGGTTAGAGTGATTGCTCTTACCTTTCCTTCGTTGATGAGGCGACGTCCCAGTTCTTGGAGGAGTTGGTTGGTAGTTTTGCGACCTCTCTTCTTGTTCTGCCCCTTGGGAAATTTTTTCCCCACACTTAAATTGACCCTTATTCCGATTTCTATAGATTTGCCTTTGTTTTGTTTTTCTCAGATTTGGTGCATTACTTCCTGTAGCAGGTAGGCCTCTTCAATTTTTTGGATGTGCTCCCTGGGAATGGCTTCTATGTTATTTTTGTTCCACTCTTTTTCTATTTTCTGCACGTCCATTCCCATAAGGACTTGTTCAATATCAGTTTCCTCTGGGGTGGGATATTCCTATATGATTTCCATGTCCATGTCCTCTTGGTATTGAGTGCTCTCTTGCGTGGTTTTGTTTTGGGTTTCCATCTCATTGCTATTATTTTCCATTGAGTTTTTCTGCTGCTGATTTTCTTCTTTCCCTATGCTTTGTTGTCTTGTCTCCTCCTGGAATGTGTTCAGGGCTTCGAACTTATTTTGTTGGGAGAACATAGTAGGGTATTTATTTGTGTTATCACTCATTTAGTTGTAAAAATTTCCTTGATAGGGTCATGCAGGTCATTCACCAAATGGATGAGGTCTCTTAAGCCATTCAATGTGATGTATGATTTTTTTTACATTTTTATGAAATCTATCCTAAGTTTAAAGTTCACCTCCATCCATGACACTTCAGTAAAATCAACCTCACATCATATCTGTTGTCATTCCCATGCATTTAAACTCAAAATTTCACACCTGTCATTTTTTTCATAATTTTGTAGCGAATTACAAAGGAAATTAGCAGATTTCACTACGAAACTGCTTAATAGTTCCATAGCGAATCTGTCAGCAGCATAACTGTCTTCGCTACGAAATTGCGTTTTTTTCAGCCAAGGTTGTCAGAGCGATGTGAGGTGTTAGTTTATGATAATATGAGTAAAGTTTGAGATCTTTCAAGGTCGTTATGATAAGTTTCAAAGGTACATATCTATATTTGATGTAATCATGATTCTTTTTGGTTGCATGTGCTATTATTAAAACTTGAGTTGTCAATAAACCTTTTAAACCTTACCCCAAACCTGTCTTTTGTCATATTACTGTTTATCCTTGCATGTAAATCAATTCCTGGAAGAGCCGCTTCATCACTCCAAGCAGGTTGTTGTCGAATTCAAATTTTGTAGGTGTCACCAGCAAGTGAGGCAACGAAGACTATAAAGTATCCATGGCTTCAAAAAATAAAACAAACAAGGGTGGCCATTTCCTTAGGTATGAACCCATGGATTTGAAATTAATTAATGAAGACCCTACTGCTATGGAAGTTTTTGGGAGGACGGGCTGCCTACAATTCTGCCAGAAGTTGCATGGTTTCCGTGCACAGGTTACAAAGGATTTTTCCACTAATTTTAGAGGAAAAACATCAAAGGTTGGGATTTTGAATCTCATAGTTACACTAGAGAGCATATCACAAGCTACAGGAATCCCTAGAGGTGGTGAAGAATGGTTTAAGGGCACAAAATTTACAATGCAGAGTTGTGAAGAGTTTCTCAAGCAAGAGCACATAGGAGTTGATTTAACTAATGGCATTCCCAAGAGTTATATGAAGGGAAATTATGCAAAGCTGTTGATGGTCATTCAAAAATATTTCACCTGCGAGGAAAGATTCCACATGGTTTACTCTTACCATCTCAAACTTCTTCTGCACTTTGTAGGTAAGACATCTGTCGGACATAATTGTGAATTACAGATAAAACACGCTTCCCTAGACAGGTGCTAATATAGAAAAATAGGTTAAAGACTATACGACTACTTTTCCTAACTAAGAACAGACACACATAATGGATTAGATGCTTACTTGGAATCCAAGCGCTTCCAAATGATTCCTTCTATCGCTTCCGCTGCAGCTTCAAATTCCAGTCGGCTATGCAAAATAATTCCTGCAAGAATGAACACTAAATAACAGAATATAACAATAATAAATATGTCTATTCAAGTTAGTTTTCTAAATCAGTAAAGCATAAACCATATACATCAACTAAGATCTTGCAATATGGAAAATCAAAGCCAATACAGATGCATTTAGGGAAAAGTAAACTATATTCTTTATTAATGATAGAAGGGGAGGTTACAACCAAAATGACTGATTTTGTGTCACCATCTCCAGCAACATCCCAACCTCATTACAATGCAGATATCTCCAGAAAACTGTCACTCAAATCAATCTCCTCAGTGAAAATCCACCAGTATTTATCTACACAATTTCTTCCTCTTCAAAAACTAAGATCTGTGCTCAATTTATAGAGAGGCTGAGGTAGTTTTACAATCAGTTAATTTCAAATAATAGGTAAGAAATGTTCCCAATCTTGTAGATGTCAAATGGACACATGGATTAGAATTTTGACACATGCAAACTCTTCTAGAAGGCACTGGCCAAGTGGAGATTCCGGAACAATGAGAATTTTGCTCCCAATGTGACCAACGCACCCATAGATGTTGGGAAGTGCTTTTCAGAGTAGCCTTGCATGGGGCTACCTGCATATGCAATGCACTTAGTCCCTTTAGAGGTAGCATTGGTGAGCTCTCATAGGATATATTATAAACTTCAAACCTTGGAAACCTTTGCAAATGAAAGTCTTTGATTGATCTGTCTTGTTCTTTGTCTTAGGGCATATAGAAATTGAAATGTTAGGGGATGATAGAACCTATAAATTGGTCCTGGAGATGATTCCTAGTTAACCAAGTCATTGGGAATGATGCCCAAATTGACCTATAACAATTTCCCCCTAAAGCATGAAGTTAGAATAATAACAACAATTTTTTGTTGATATGCTTTACACTATGATGAGTTGGAGATGAAGCGGAGTGGTGACCTGCATCAATATTACAATACATTACATCATAATATATCCTCTTGATCATAATTGATGAGGGTAGGCATTCCCATGTTCAACACATAAACAATTTAATAACATGTACATAATTCAGAAAGTCGTCAACATTGGAATGTTGCCCAATGCAGACATGCCTACAGATATAGGCCCATGTTCGGATGACGATCTGTATGTAACGTCACTGTATAGATGATGTGTACAAAAATCCTAAAATCGCAGCCCGGATGGCTGAAACTAGATTCAGGGTCTTCTTATCTCATTCACTCGATTATTCAGGTACAAGTCTAGCCATGCGAATATATGATTTGTCATCAAACATGGAAAGCCATTGTTTGATCACTAGCCAATGATGTGAGCTGTTAACAAATGCGAGAGAACCATCATTAATGAAAATGGCCCTCAAGGTACTACAATACATTTCATAAGGTGTGAATAGATGATTTGATGTCGAACAACAAACAAAATATTTCGGTCAAAAGTTCAAAAGCGAGGATTTTGTCGATATTGTAACAAGCCTCATGGTACTGGAACCTGATGTTTCTAAGTGAACTTCCTGGATAATGATTTGTCATTGACAGGAAGCCACCTTATTGCGAAACGGGAGTTAATGATTTCAGAGACAAGGGTATGACTTGATATAGCAATTTTCAGGGATGACGCTCATGAGAATAAAGGTTTATGAGTATTGCAGAAGGATGCGTTTATTCACTAGATGAATTCTCTTGAAAATATCAATGACATTGTGATGAGTTGGCAGCATTGACCCAAAACCGAAGTGAAGGTATGATGAACCATAGGTATGAATGAACCATCAAGATGATTACCCAACCCAAACAATCACAGACATGGAGTGAAGGAAGTGTCATGTTCAAGAGCGACTTGCTACCATAAAGATTTTTTTCTCACTTTTCCCAAATTTTCCCTGGTCATTTGTTGACCAGTACCTCTTTATTTTTTAACAAGCTTGAGGAGGATAACATTTTCTTGATCTATAATTCAACCCTTAGGGCGAATAAAGTATCGCTATTTAATAATTTAACGAGTCTAGTGATGAATTAAACTCGATTCTTGCCATGATCGACAAGCCCATCACTATTTTATGTTTTAACGAGCTTAAAAACAGTGATAGCTTGGTCCTTTTTCATATTTAGAGATTTTGAAAAATAGGACGAAAGAAAAATCCATAAGTAATTTTTCGTAAATTTTTCGCTCATATCCGAAAAAGTGTAAAATAATTTCTGAGAAAACCTCTTTAGTCATGTTTGACCAAGGTATTCATTTTTCGTAAATAATCTATCTCAGTTTGGAAAAGGGTTAAACTTATACTGAGTAGATATCAACATACCTAGTAGAGATATCAATTCATTTACTTTTACGAAATAAAGACAAGTGCTTTGAAATATTTTTACATTATTTAAGTCTGGTAAGCAGCTGAAAGAAGACTTTGTGGGTTCTTCGCTTCGTTATCAAGTCGTAAAGAGATAAAGTGCTTCAAACTTTTTTTCAAGCGTAACAAAGCTCGAAAAATAAGGAGAAAAAGCATGCTTTGTGGTCAAATCATTCTTGTAATAAACCTACACGACTAATATGTTCATCAATTGTAAGACCTATTCAGAACAACATCAAATGGATTAAAAATACCTGTTTCATGATAAAAACATAATAAAACTATAGTCATAGCAATAAATTCAATTTGCAAATAATTAAATGACTATTAAAAAGTAGTTTTACTATTCATTTTTACCATTCACTAGTTACCATTTTCATTTTGGAGCTCTGAACCTGTTTTTGCCCCCGAACTTCAGCTGTTGATTGCGTGCAATTGGTAAGAATGTTTTGAATGCCCCCTGAAAGAGCACATGTCGAATGCCCCCTGCAAGAGAAGATGCCCCCCAAGCTTCATTTCATTCACCTAAGTAGATTACTAATAGTTGGATGGAATGAAGGTTCATTTATGAGATCAAATGGAAGACTCGTATTAATTAGGAGAGGATTTGTTTTATTTTTTAACGAGCTTCACACAGGAAAAGAACTATGTTCATGACCTGTTTCATTTTTAACGAGGTTGACACAATAAAAGAACTTTCCTCAAAGGCACTTGTTTCATTTTTTAATGAGGTTGATAAAAGAAAAAATAGCTATCCTCATAGGAACTTGTTTCATTTTTTTAATGAGGTTGAACAAGAAAAAACAACTATCCTCATAATCTGCTTCATTTTTTAATGAGGTTGACACAGGAAAAGAAGCATCCTCATTGTGCAGTTGGACTAGTGAGTGTGTGCTGGAAAATACGTAGTCTAACGGTGTCATCATTAAAGGAGTTTGATGAGCACCATAAATGATAATTTATAACATGTGTTGATGGGTCTTCTCCAGGGTTTCCATTGAATTTTGGAATTTCTAAGGGTAAATTTTGTGGTATTACCGGCCACTAAGGAGAATAACTGATGGGATCAACTGGATATTGCACTGAAGATGTGAATAAATGATTAAGCCATTCAGTACTCATAAAGGAGGAACCAAATAGGATTCCAGATGATGACATGCTTGAATTCAATGGACAAAACATCGAATATGAAGCAACATTAGATGTTGTTGCAACTAAAATAGATGGTTCAGTCTGGGATGTTATCTCAGCCATGGTCAAATGACCCAATTTATACCCTATAGAATCTACGGGAACTCGAAGTCAAACAAGATCAACAAAAGCAAAGGAAGGTGATTAAGGAAAATACTTGTACATGTAAAGCTCCTACCGAAAATGAGTTGGAGTTAAAGGTGTCTCGTCTTGTGATATTTCTTCAATCGAAATCAAAATAGGTGGAAGAACTTCACCGTAAGTCTCAAATTATATTTTAGGTGGTTGACTTCGTGATATGGGAAACTCAATGGCTACAATAGATTTTGAAGTGACCAATACAGGAACAAATTCCGGTTGTTCGACTTCGGGATCAAGATTTTCTCAACTTAGGGAATATAGCAACTGAAATATAAGGGGATGATAGAACCTATTTCAATGGTCCTGGGGATGATGTCCATTTTGACCAATAATAGCTGCCCCCTAAAGCACAATGGGATCCAGATCAACTTCCAGTTGAACAACGTCAGGCTCGGGAAGTATGGTCTCACAGATTGGATGGATCGTTACCACAGGTAGCTATGAGGACTCTGTTTTGACAACAGTAGACAAACTGGGATGTGTAGAAACAACTTGAGCTAACTCTGGTTTATGGGAAAATGATGTTTCACCAGAGGTACGAATTGTACTTGATTCGGTAGATCGTGATCGCCTTTGCCTACCAGAAGTAACTTTTGGTGGTAAAGGTGGTTTTAATGCTAGTCTACGCGAACAATGGGGGAAAGGATTTTGTTCTTCCATGATTAATAATTTATTTTAACCAAAAAATAAAATAAATAAATAAAAGGGTAATGCTAGGCAAAAGGGTTTACCAAGAAACTGTGAACTGCAGAATACCTCTTGGCGAACCAAGAAGTACGGGCAGGCAATCTCCCCAAATGTTGTGTTCGATGTATCAAAATTTACAAGGCGGCCAACTTGGTTCACTATGGATGGATAACACCTAAAAGTTTTCCTCCCAAATATACCCTAAGGTACGTAAAGGCCCAAGTCTGTATTAGTGTTGTATGATGCGAAACCGCACAGTGGGAGCACCCCTTTATACTTATCGTACTATATCACTGCCTGATATACCTAAAATTACGTGGACGAGCTACGATATACTTACATACATGGAGTGATGTATCACACTCGGAATGTATAAAAGACAAGTTAACGACAACTGCTATGTTTTACAACGCTGGAACACGTCTCTAGCCTAGACCTTCTAAATGTTATCGTTATGGTTCCAATGCTTTGTTAGGTAAATTGAGATTAATTTTATGTTGATATTGCTTAACAATTTGCCTTTCAAAGTTTCACCATGATGATGTAATGGAAAATTCCTAAAATGTAACTAAGAATTATAAGAAATCTTTCAATTTTAGTTTTTCAATGAAAATCCTAGCCACTAGAGGGAAAGAGCAATCAATTTGCGAGCAAAAAAATCAAAGAACACAAACTAAATGTAGATTTCCTAATTGTTCCTTTTTGCAAAACACACAAGCCACTACATGAAAATGCAAATTTTTCTTTTCAGTTCCTTTAATGTTATGAATGCAGAAAAGAAACTAAGTGCACTACATGAATAAAATCAAATGCATTTTACTTTTGAGAAATGAGGAATAAAAACAACAATTTCTCTTTTGAAGGAAAAATGAGGAATGAAACAACAATTTCTCCTATTAGGAAACGAAGAATTTACGACAATTTTATTTTTCAAAATAAAATGGATCTAATGCGACAATAAAAATACTTTGAAATTAACTTTCCAATGATAAAGAAAAATGCTTCAAACAAACATTGAACAAATTTTCTTTCAAATGAGGAAGAGGTAGATGAATTCACTGGTCAATATGAGGCTCAGGCTTTTCAAAACACATAAGCAAACAAACTAAAACAAACTGCAAAGACTTCAGGAGGTAAAACAGTCTCTAAAGAGAGACAGTGCTTGGCAACGCAGGCCTGAAAGGGAGACAATGCTATGCAAAGCATCGTGTCCTGTCCAAGAGTGCATTGGGCGCAGTGTCAAAGGAAAAATACAGCTGTTTAACACATTTCTTTTGAAAATTTGGATCTTAAAAAGCCTAATATTTGTGAGTAACAACTACTGGGTGAATAAACAGAGAAAATCAGAGGTTAAAACACCTAGGATAAAGAGTAATCTCCCTAGTGGAGTCGCCAATTTGTTGGAAAAAATTGTGAATAAGGATAAAACACACTTCCCTAGATAGGTGCTAATATAGAACAATAGGTTAAAGACCATAAGACTACTTTTCCTAACTAAGAACAGACACACAGAATGGATTAGATGCTTACTTGGAATCCAAGGCTTCCAAATGATTCCTTTTGTCGCTTCCGTTGCAGTTTCAAATTCCAGCCAGCTGTGCAAAATATTTCCTGCAAGAATGAACACTAAACAACAGAATATAGCAATAATACAGATGTCTATTCAAGTTAGTTTGCTAAATCAATAAAGAATAAACCATATACATCAACTAAGATCTTGCAATATGGAAAATAAAAGCCAATACAGATGCATATAGGGAAAAGTAAACTGTATTCTTTATTAATGATAGAAGGAGAGGTTACAACCCAAATGACTGATTTTGTGTCACCATATCTAGCAGCATCCCAACCTCATCACAATGCAGATATATCCAGAAAAATGTCACTCAAATCAATCTCCTCAATGAAAATCCACCAGCATTTCTCTACACAATTTCTTCCTCTTCAAACACTAAGATCTATGCTCAATTTATAGAGAGGCTGAGGTAGTTTTACAATCAATGACTTTCCAATAATAGGCATGAAATGTTCCCAATCTTGTAGATGTCAAATGGATATATGGATTCGAAGTTTGACACATGTGAACTCTTCTAGAAGGCACTGGCCAAGTGGAGATTCCAGAACAATGAGAATTTCGCTCCCAATGTGACCAACGCACCCATAGATGTTAGAAAGTGCTTTTCAGAGAAACCTTGCATGGGGCCACCTGAATATGCAACACACTTAGTCCCTTTAGAGGCAGCGTTGGTGAGCTCTCATATGATATGTTATAAACTTCAAACCTTGGAAACCTTTGCAGATGAAAGTCTTTGATTGATCTGTCTTGTTCTTGTTGGAAATGTTGTCATTGATGGCAAAGGAAAAGCCTGCACTGACCTGCTAAGAGAAATGCATAGAGCTGCATAGGGGAAGAAGGCCATCATATTGAAGATCTGGCCAGTTAGTAGTTGTAAGTTAATTCATTGTGTAAATAAGAAATTTTTCAGTATATTTGTGCCTTGTGGATTTAATTCATGTGTGAATATTTGGACTCTTGATGGATGATGATTGATTTATGTGTAATTGAAGTTCGAATCCCATAAGTAAGGATATGAGCAGAGTGATAAAACTCTATACAATCTATAATAGGAATCTCTATGTGAAAGACAGAATTGAAATCCTGTGTATGATTGAGTTCTGGTGATACTCTGTCCCTATGCATGCGCGAGAGTGTTTGACTTTGCAGTTAATGTACTCCGTCCCTGTGTTAATGTATATACTCTTGAATGCTCGTAGTTATACGCTGCTGTGTATATATTGAAAATATATTAATCGTGTGCGAATAGACCGTGGAATGACTGATGTTCTTGTTTGATTCATATTGGTCAAGGTTAAGAGTCATGTATTATGATTCACTGAAGTTAACAGTGGCATGGTGTTGTAGTTCCACAAAAGAAACGGAGGAGCGAGGTCGTAATGTGCAGAAATCAGCGTTGAGACGGTGCGAGAAGGAGAACCCTTTTAAATAATAAAGGACGACGGAACGTGAAGTTAGGCAGAACCCCGAGCCAAAAGGGCGGAACCACGAAGAGTGAACAGTAAAGGTGGTTTCTAGTTTTCATCGCACCAAATTTACACGGTGGGTGGTATTCAGGAGATTGGGAGCGATTCCATAGGATGGACGACACGTGTCCTCGAGAGAATTTGCAAAACCGCTCTCACTGCGTGCCATCGCATCTTCACCGAGCGATATCCGTCCGATCAAATGAGGCGGCGCGACGCGATAACAACCATCGGATGGAGACGACCGTTAGCGTTGGGGCCCATACGCATGTGTTGAGGTTTGCAGGTTTAACGCAAAGTTGTGATTTAAATATATGCGCGGAAGCTGGGATGGTCAATTAATATGGTTTTAATAACCCAAAGTATTATGTCGCGTATTAAGGGTGTAGGCCATATAATTACGATTGTGAAGTCAACGCCAAATGAAAATATGGGGACTATGAATTGGCTGAATTTTAGAAGCACAGAGGAGTTGAGCGCATAACATAAGGGCTTGGAATTAATATCTCAAATCTCGGAGATTTGAGGTATTAACACTCTCAGATTTAAGTGTTGAAATTTCCAGTCTAGAATAAAGGGAGGCTGTGAGTTACCCGAGATGTGAAGTTGATTGGGGCAAGAAAAAATTGGATGCATTCACACACAGATTGAGGTTGGGACCAAGGTAAAATGGGGCTATGGGTAGTCTCCGCTGTCAAAGCAGTGGAAGCAGCTACTTTGAATATGTAGTGGATGTTGATAACTCAGATTTTCAGAATCTGGAATTGAAGATAGAGTGTCTTGGAGATTGCAGAGTTGAAGAAATGTGCAGCAAAAGGATTCAAAAGTGTAGTGAACAGGTGGAATATGCAAAAGACAGTGAACAAAGTATGCAGGACAGCTGCATGACTACTACAGAAAGGACAAAACTAGCTAGCCAAAGGCTGAGTGAAGTTTATATACTGTAACTGAAAATGTAAATGTTTTATTTGTTTTATATTATTTGTGATGCAAAGGAAAGTATCCTAAGGAAAATAAAAATCCCACTATAACATGGAAATTTTTACAGATTGTTATAATTTTAAATGAGTTGGACAAAGGAATGAGAAGACAGAAGTCAAAGAGTCATGGCTGTTCACTCCAAATTCCTTGTGGAATACAAACAGTCATGTAATGAACTCTATATATAATATCAAATTGATATGCATAAGAGAGAGAGAGAGAGAGAGAGAGAGAGAGAGAGAGAGAGAGAGTAAGGATAGAAAATGAAAAGCATAGAAGATTGAGGCAGAGAAGATAAGGAAGAGAGGAGTAGAAAGAGATGCTACTGAACAGAGCTGATATCTGAGGTAAATTAGCAAACATTTCTTGTGATAAATTGAGGAAGTTGGAGCTTCCCTATCAAGTTGAAGCTTGATAGCTGTCAGTTGTAGCTGACTGAGGTTGGAGCCTCCTGTAGGTTGGTGCCTGCAGAAAATTGAAGGGATTTGGAGCTTCCTTGCAAGTTGTATCTTGTAGAATTGAGGTTGGAGCCTCCTGTGGGTTGGTGCCTGCAGAAAAACAGTGGTGAGGGGGAGTTGGAGCTTGCCTTTGCATCACAATAATAATAAGATGTGGTTTTATCCCTTTATGGGTTTCCACTTATATCTGCTGTCTCTATCTGTGTTGCCTGTGTGCTGAGATGATTTATCAAATCTGCTTAATGTTTGCTGCTCTCATAATAAGTTTAATGTCACATTAATTTAATACTTGCTGCAACATATTAAGACTGTTCATATACTAAGGTTGATTATAAAGTAAGCTATAAATAAGTTGATGAAAAGTTGAAAAATTCTCATGTATGTATTGAATTGATTCACCCCCCCCCTCTCAGTTCAACTAAAATTCAACAATTGGTATCAGAGCAGGTTCCTTTGTACCAGTTTAACAACTGAAAGGAGATTCTAGGTTCTCAGGATGGCTAGTAAAGAAGGATGCTCAACCAATAAAGCCCCTTTCTTTACAGGTGCAAATTATGCCTTCTGGAAAATCAGGATGAGGACATACATAATGTATCTAGGAATAGAAGTTTGGGGTGCCGTGGAATTAGGATATGCCCCAAAGGCACCTGACTCAGAGAAAGAATCCAAACAAGATTTTGTAGCTAACGCAAAAGCCATGAATGCCATCTTGAATGGATTGTGTGAAGCATATTTTATCAAAGTAATGCACAAGACACTGCCAAAGAGATGTGGGATACTCTGGAGAACATCCATGAGGGAGACAAGAAAGTAAAGACTGCCAAAATTCAAGTCTATAGAGCCCAGTTTGAGAACTTAAAAATAAATGATGATGAAGACATTGACAGTTTCTTCCTAAAAGTTGCAGAAATTGTTAACAATATGAAAGCTCTTGGAGAAACCATGCCAGAAAGTATAATTGTGAAAAATATTCTAAGATCTCTTCCATCCAGGTTTAATCCCAAGGTGTCTGCAATAGAAGAAACAGCTGATTGGGAGACCTTGACCATGAACCAGCTACTTGGAAATTTAACGGCATACGAGATGAGGCTCCCACAGAAGAAGCCAAGTACGAGGGAGGCAGCCTTTAAAACAGAAAAGAAGAAAGAAGAAGAGGAAGACATATGATCTTGCTCGGATGAAGAAGAGGAAAAATTTGTCAAGAAATTGGATAGAGGCTTAGGTAAATACAAAGGTAAACTTCCTTTCAAATTCTTTAACTGTGGAAGAGTTGGACACTATGCTACTAAGTGTCCTCACAAGAATGTAAGGAATCAGGCTCAAGAGTCAGAGAAAAATACATCAAAGAACTGGCAGAAAGGAAAGAAGTTCAACAGAAAATCCTTCTATGCTCAACAAGATAGCAGTACATCTGAAGATCCAGATGAACTCTCAAGTGAAGATGGAACCTCTAAATTTTTATTGATGGCTATAGAAGAACTTTAAGGTCTCCTGCTAGAAGATGAAGAAGAAGAAGGTGAAGTCGACCTTGAGGGGGAGCTAAGAAGTGATCTAGAAGAGATTGATAGACTCAAGCTAAAATGCAGAAAACAAAAGGACATTCTCCTCAAGTATGTACGAGAAGAACAAAATTCAGAAGTCCTGATGCAGCTAAAGATAGAGCTTGAAGAAGCCAAGAAGATAGAGGACATGTTACTTAAGCAAATCAAGGAAAAAACTCAGGAACAAGAAAAGTTGGAAGAAGAAGTAGTATATCTCAGGAAGAAATTAGAAAATGCTCAAAGGAAAGTGGTTATAAACTCTTCTCAAACAACAATCTCTAGTAAGTTGAATGAAATTCTGGTTGCTCAAAGATCGCCTATGATAAAAACTGGAATAGGCTATGAAGGAGAATCAAGTAAAAACAAAGAAAAGGAAAACAGAGATATTATTTTTGTATAAGAAAAGAAGGATGATGAAGCAGCTCAAATAGTGCCTACAAAAGAAGAAACTTGTAAGGAAGGAGACATAACCCAGAAAAATCCTCTAATAAAAAAGAATGAAAGAAATACTCAAACAACAGGAAAAGATTTATATGCCCCTGAGTATGTAAAATTTGAAAGCCATCAAAGGAGATTCTTCCCTCCTATGAAGAATGCCACTTGTTATGTCTGCCACAAGCAGGGACACATTGCTGCATATTGTCATGCAAGGAGGAGTAATTTAAATCAGCAAAAGATGCAAACAGTGAAGAGACTGTCTCAAACAAACAAATGGAGAAAACAACCTTACATCAGGTATGAAAATAATTTCTATGGTTATTGTTTTTATTGTAAGGAATTTGGCCATAAAATTATTGAATGTAGAAATTATGGACAAATATTGATGTTCAACACCTCAAGGAGGTTTATGAATCAAAGAAATTTTTTTCATACTCACAATTTTGCAAAAACTATGATCAAATGCTGTATATGCAATCAAGTTGGACATATGCCTTCCAAATGTCCTCTGAAAGGATGTGATTCATCATCTCACAAAAGATACCAAACAAAAGGATGCCTCCAGTGGAAAAAGAAGGAGAATAAGTGTGACCTGGCTCTAACTGCTTAAGATCTGAAAAGCCAATGGTATCTGGACAGTGGCTGCTCAAAACATATGACTGGAGACAGGAGAAAATTTATTAACTTTTGATGAAAAGAAAACTAGTAATGTTACTTTTTTCAATGATAAATTAGGAAAAATCAAGGGAAAGGGCTCAGTCAGCTTAGATAATGGCAGAGGTAAGGCCCAAGATGTACTATTTGTAGATGGGCTAAAGGCAAATTTGCTGAGTGTCATTCAAATGTGTGATAAAGGCTGCGAAGTTCTTTTCAGAGCACAAGACTGTGAAGTCAGATCAAGCACCACAGGTAAGACTCTGCTCAAAGGTGTTCAAACAGAGAGCAATGTTTACATCGTGAAAGAGGAAGATGAAGCATGCCATCTTAGCAAACTTGAGGAGTCATGGTTATGGCATATGAGATTAGGACATCTCAGCTTCGATCATATCATCAGACCGAGCAAGAAGAAAGCGGTCAGAGACATGCCAGAAATAAAAAGGCCTTCTAATACCATATGCAAATCTTGTCAATTGGGTAAACAGACCTGCACATCCTTTAAGGCCAAAGATGAGTTATCAACAAGAATACCACTCCCGTTTGTGCACATGGATCTTTGTGGACCTGCAAGAACTAAAACACCAAGTGGAGAATCCTACTTTATGCTGATAATAGATGATTTCTCCAGAATGACATGGGTTGCTTTTCTTAAGAATAAATCAGAAGCTCTGGAAAAATTCAAAATATTCAAAGCATTAGCAGAAAATCAAACACGATGCAAGCTAAAATGCATCAGATCGGACAGAGGAGGTGAATTCACAGATTATGACTTTGCAGATCTGTGCATTGAATATGGCATAAAACAACAATTTACTATTGCAGGGACACCTCAGCAGAATGGAGTAGCAGAGAGACAAAACATATCTGTTCAACAAATTGCTAGAGCCATGATGCAAGAGAGTAATATTCCTCAAACCTTCTGGGCAGAAGCAGTACATACAGCGACGCATATCCTTAATAAAGCTCACTTAAGGCCAAGAAGTGACAACACTCCCTATGAAATATGGCATGGAAAGCGAGCTTCAATCAAACATTTTAGAATTTTGGAAGCAAGTGTTATATAAAGAATAATGATGAAAATCTTGGGAAAATTGATGCAAGAGCAGATGAAGGGATTTTTCTAGGATATGCTTCCAAAAGTAAAGGGTACAGGTGCTACAACAAGACTCTTCGAAAAATAGTTGAAAGTATTGATGTGAGATTTGATGAAGAACTTCCAAACAATACAAGAGATACAGACTGCTGCAGTCCATTAGACAACCATGAAGAAGAAAACCAGAATGATGATGAAACAAGCAAGACAACAGAAGATGCAGAGCTAAGCTCGAAAGCCCCCTCAAGATACACTCAGAAGAATCATCCTGAAGATCAGATCATAGGAGACAAGAAAGCAGGGGTCCAGACAAGAAGTCAGCTAATAGAACAAACAGAAGAGGTATACATAGCCATGTTATCACAGATAGAGACAAATAGATTTGAAGAAGCCTGCAAGGACAAGTATTGGGTAAAGGCAATGAATGAAGAATTGGACCAAATTGAGAAGAACAATACCTGGGAACTAGTTCCTAGACCAATTGGGAAAAATATCATTGGCTCAAAATGGGTATTCAAGAATAAAATGAATGAGCAAGGACAGGTAATCAGGAATAAAGCCAGAATAGTTTGCAAAGGATATTCACAATCGAAGGACTTGATTATGATGAAAATTTTTCTCCTATAGCCAGAATGGAAGCCATCAGAATGTTTTTGGCCTTTGCATGCCACCAAGAATTCAAGGTATATCAAATGGATGTGAAATCTGCATTTCTGAATGGAGATCTAGAAGAAGAAGTCTACATGGAACAACCAGAAGGTTTCACTTTAACAAACAAAGAAGACTATGTGTGCAGACTGAAGAAGGCTCTATATGGATTGAAACAGGCTCCTCGTGCTTGGTACTCAAGACTGAATAAGTATTTGCAAAAACAAGGCTTTAAGAGAGGCGGAGTAGACAACAATATATACATAAAAGGCCATGAAAATGAACTCCTAATTGTTGTAGTGTATGTTGATGACATTATGTTTGGAAGCAACAGAGATGAACTGGAAAAAGGATTTGCTGAGGAGATGAAATCAAAGTTTGAGATGTCCATGATTGGAGAACTCAGTTTCTACTTAGGACTTCAAATTCAGCAAAAGAACACTGGTACATTCATCTCACAGGAAAAATACTTAAAATAAATGTTGAAAAAATTCAAAATGGAGGACTGCAAACCTGTATCAACTCCCATGATCACGGGATGCAAGCTGTGTGCTGATGATGGATCTGCTGATATAGATCAAAAACTCTACAGATCCATGATATGAAGTCTACTGTATCTGACAGCATCAAGATCATACATCATGCTAGCAGTAGGACTAGTGGCTAGATATCAAGCAGCACCTAAACAAAATCACCTTCTTGCAGTAAAAAGAATATTCAGATATCTACAAGGAACAACACTGTATGGGCTTTGGTATCCTAAAGGCAAAAAATTCACTTTGAAAGCATACACAGATGCAGATTGGGCCAGCTGTGTGGATGACAGGAAAAGTACAAGTGGAGGTGCATTCTATCTAGGAGAAAGTTTGGTGGCATGGTTAAGCAAGAAACAAACATCTATCTCTCTATCTACAGCAGGAGCAGAATATATAGCAGCAACAACATGCTGTACACAAGTCATGTGGATGAAGCAAACCCTCCAAGACATGAAGGTAAGCATTGATGAACCTATCTCAATCAAATGTGATAATACAAGTGCTATAAGTATATAAAAAAATCCTGTGCTTCACTCAAAAAATAAACATATCCCAATCAAGTATCATTTTCTCCGAGAACAAGTGGCTCAGAAGGTAATAAAGCTGGAATATGTACCAAAAAAAGAACAGATAGCTGATATATTTACCAAACCTCTTGCTAGAGAACCATTTCAATATTTGAGAGATAAATTAGGGGTAGTATCTGTAGATGCTACTCTCTGATATAAAGAGAAAGCACAGTTTCAGGAGGAGAACAGAAATGAAAATATCATTCCAGGGGGAGATCAGCCAGCAAGGAAAGCATGAAACAGGTCCTCAGGGTCAAAGGATTATGGAAAGAATACACCTAGCATAAAAGAGTTAAAGAAAAGGCTACAGGGTCAGAATTTTAGATTTAATCCAAAGTTTGGAGTAGCAGGGTACAAATTCAGAAGATCTCAGAGAGAGGAAATGCAGAAAGCAAACTAAGAAATGAGTAACCCTTTGCCATTGATGTCAAAGGGGGAGGAAAAGAAAAAAGGGGCTTCTATAAGGCAAACAGAGGAAGAGTGTTGCCATCAATGCCAAAGGGGGAGACTGTTGGAAATGTTGTCATTGATGGCAAAGGAAAAGCCTGCATTGACCTGCTAAGAGAACTGCATAGAGCTGCATAGGGGAAGAAGGCCATCAGATTGAAGATCTGGCCAGCTAGTAGTTGTAAGTTAATTCATTGTGTAAATAAGAAATGTTTCAGTATATTTGTGCCTTGTGGATTTAATTCATGTGTGAATATTTGGGCTCTTGATGGATGATGATTGATTTCTGTGTAATTGAAGTTCGAATCCCATAAGTAAGGATATGAGCAGAGTGATAAAACTCTGTACAATCTATAATAGGAATCTCTGTGTGAAAGACGGAATTGAAATCCTGTGTATGATTGAGTTCTAGTGATACTCTGTCCCTGTGCATGCGCGAGAGTGTTTGACTCTGCAGTTAATGTATTTCGTCCCTGTGTTAATGTATATACTCCTAAATGCTCGTAGTTATACACTGTTGTGTATATATTGAAAATATATTAATCGTGTGTGAATAGACCGTGGAATGACTGATGTTCTTGTCTGATTCATATTGGTCAAGGTTAAGAGTCATGTATTATGATTCACTGAAGTTAACAATGGCACGGTGTTGCAATTCCACATAAGAAACGGAGGAGCGAGTTCGTAATGTGCAGAAATCAGTGTTGAGACGGTGCGAGGAGGAGAACCCTTTTAAATAATAAAGGACAACGAAACGCGAAGTTAGGTAGAACCTCAAGCCAAAAGGGCGGAACCATGAAGAGTGAACAGTAAAGGTGTTTTCTGGTTTTCATCGCACCACCTTTACACGGTGGGTGGTATTCAAGAGATTGGGAACGATTACATAGGACGGGCGACACGTGTCCCTGAGCAAATTTGCAAAACCGCTCTCACTGCACGCCATCACGCGTTATTGTTCGCGCATCTTCGCCGAGCGATATCCGTCCGATCAAATGAGGCAGCGCGACATGATAACAACCGTCGGATGGAGACGACCGTTAGCGTTGGGGCCCATATGCATGTGTTGAGTTTTGCGGGTTTAACCCAAAGTTGTGATTTAAATATATGTGCGAACGCTGGGATGGTCTATTAATATGGTTTTAATAACCCAAAGTATTATGTCGCGTATTAAGGGTGTAGGCCATATAATTACGATTGTGAAGTCAGCGCCAAATGAAAATATGGGGACTATGAATTGGTTGAATTTTAGAAGCGCAGAGGAGTTGAGCGCATAACATAAGGGCTTGGAATTAATATCTCAAATCTCAGAGATTTGAGGTATTAACACTCTCATATTTAAGTGTTGAAATTGCCAGTCTAGAATAAAGGGAGGCTGTGATTTTCCCGAGATGTGAAGTTGATTGGGGCAAGAAAAAATTGGATGCATTCACACATAGATTGAGGTTGGGACCAAGGTAAACCAGGGCTATGGGTAATCCCCGCTGTCAAAGCAGTGGAAGCAGCTACTTTGAATACGTAGTGGAAGAAACTACTTTGAATACGCAGTGGAGGTTGATAACTCAAATTTACAGAATCTGGAATTGAAGATAGAGTGTCTTGGAGATTTCAGAGTTGAAGAAATGTGCAGCAAAAGGATTCAAAAGTACAGTGAATAGGGGGAATATGTGAAAGACAGTGAACAAAGTATGTAGGACAGTTGCATGACTGCTACAGAAAGGACAAAACCAGCTAGCCAAAGGCTGAGTGAAGTTTATATATTGTAACTAAAAATGTAAATGTTTTATTTGTTTTATATTGTTTGTGATGCAAAGGCAAGTATCCTAAGGAAAAGAAAAATCCCACTGTAACATGGAAATTTGTACAAATTGTTATAATTTTAAATGAGTTGGACAAAGGAATGAGAAGACAAAAGTCAAAGAGTCATGGTTGTTCACTCCAAATTCCTTGTGGAATACAAACACTCATGTAATGAACTCTATATATAATATCAACTTGATATGCATAAGAGAGAGAGAGAGAGTAAGGATAGAGAATGAAAAGCATAGAAGATTGAGGCAGAGAAGATAAGGAAGAGAGGAGCAGAAAGAGATGCTACTGAACAGAGCTGATATTTGAGGTAAATCAACAAACATTTCTTGTGATAAATTGAGGAAGTTGGAGCTTCCCTATCAAGTTGAATATTGATAGCTGTTAGTTGTAGCTGACTGAGGTTGGAGCCTCCTGTAGGTTGGTGCCTGCAAAAAATTGAAGGGAGTTGGAGCTTGCTCTCAAGTTGTAGCTTGTAGAATTGAGGTTGGAGCCTCCTGTGGGTTCATGCCTGCAGAAAAACAGTGGTGAGGGGGAGTTGGAGCTTGCCTTTGCATCACAACAATAATAAGATGTGGTTTTCTCCCTTTATGGGTTTCCACTTATATGTGCTGTCTCTATCTGTGTTGCCTGTGTGCTGAGATGATTTATCAAATCTGCTTAATGTTTGCTGCTCTCATAATAATTTTAATGTCACATTAATTAAATACTTGATGCAACATATTAAGACTATTCATATACTAAGGTTGATTATAAAAGTAAGCTATAAATAAGCTGATTAAAAGTTGAAAAATGCACATGTATGTAATTAGTGATTCACCTCTAGGTTCAACTAAAATTCAACAATGCGGGAGTGCTATCTCATGATTGTTTAGATAATAGTAAACAAACTGTGAAAGATATAAAAGAAAATAATGATAATTCAAATAAGCTATGATTACATAGTTATGGTATTAATCCTTTCTTGCATAAATGATTTCTAAAAATGCTAATACTTTAGGTGAAAAACTAAAGGTATTTGTCCCAATAGGGAAGAGGATATTGGGATCTCTTTGATCGTAATCTATAATATTCATACAATAAATAACAAGGAAGCTTTGCATTAAGGAATTAGACCATTTCCATCATAACCCACACAAAATATTTCAATATTAAAATGATTTTAGAAAAAAGAAAATGTTCCAATGTATTAAAAACGCTTAGAATATGTAAAATCACAACTTCTTATTCTTTAGCCATCATATATCTCTAAAACAAGCCTCTTGCAACATATTTCTTCACATTAGAATCGATGAATTCTTTCATTGAAACAAAAAAAATATCTTCGTACACATTCATTGAATATCTCCTCCTCGATATCTTTTGATTATTCTTACGATTACAAGTTTGAGGTAAGTATTATTCGTTGACACTAAAAAAAAGTAATTATTCATTTTCTAATTACCTACCTTACTAAATCGGTTATGTCATTGAACTTCATTTCCTATGATTGTTTGAAGCTTATCCATATCAACCATCAAATTCTCATTAAAGGCTAATCTAGACTCATGTGTAATACCGTTATTTCCTTGAGATGCAAATATTTTCTTCAATTTCTTAGGTCTCCCACATTAAAATGATGTCGTCGATCGAGAAGTTATTTCACATGTAAGTCGATAATACGTAACCTCGATAATCACTAGTGATATAACAGTTCCACTACACTCAAAATATTAAGAGATTTGGAAATCTATTAAATACGTAAGGACTATAAATTTATAATGGCGATCACGTATCGCTAACGGTGTTCAACAAAGGACCAAAGTTAGGTATCTTACGCTATTTTATTTTTTTCCTTGACTTCAAATTTTCTACGGTCGTAAAATGATAGAATTCTACAAGCGCTTCATGACTTCATGAAATTTTACATCAACCTTGGCATTGCAACGGAAGATAAGAATCAACACTCAATTACTTAGGTCAACAATTTCTCTTAGAAATTTGTATCACTAGTATTTAATCTCTTCTTTATACTTTCATAATTTCCATCTTTACTGATGTGAAAAAATGGTCATCAAACGTAATGTCCTCTTTACTAGTTTTCACCATTATTTTCTAATTTTATTGCGAACAAGTACTAACCCAATCACTTAGTACAATGCCATCGACTTCCATGTCCAGCTTTTTGAATCCTCTATGTTTCAAGTGCACTCTTGGATCTAAACGATTCGATGGTGTAGAATATTTTGAACTTAATATACGATAAGGATCTTCATCGTCCCCACCATCTAATAGTATATCGACAACCATTTTTTTTCTTCCAATAGTGCCTTTTTATTCTTTTGCTAGAATATGAACTCACAATAGTGTATGTTAACGTGTTGAGTTCTCCCTCAAAATTCATCACTATTAGTATTTCTCCCATCCTGGTAAGTCTATTTTTTAGCGATATGTTCAACATCTACTACATTTTTTGAAGTATTTTTTATACTCTAACCTTCCTCACTTTATTGTATACTTCTTGAAAAAATATTCTTGAGCACCTCATAGACTCAAAGTGTTCTATAAAAATTAATCCTTGATAAAAGCCTTTAATGAGTTTAGCTTCACATAACTTAAAGAATCTAAAGCCCTACTGCAAAAATGTTGACGTGAGCCATATTGTTTGTAGTCAATTTTCCAACGATGCTTCGGGAAAGAAAGTAGGAATTTTTTTTTCTATTCAAATATATATATATATATATATATATGTGTCCCTACGACAACATTTCCTGAATACTTCTACAAAATAACACCCATCTGAAACAAACATTGGAAGAAGGTATGGACTATATTTAAAATCCCTAAGTTCGTATAAATGTGTTGCTTTCTCTTCGTCATATTCCCATTTATCTGTGAACGTCCTTGGAATTTGAAGATGATGAGAAGGCTCTTGTCTAGTTACCATGAAATATACTTTCATACACACACATCTTGAATTAAGCAAAAATTTAAAGAAACTTCTGCTTCTTCCACAATATAGGATACCATAACTACATTAGTTTTCTGGTGAAAGTTGAATTTGAGTTATGGGGTAAATACGTGAACACATGCCTTGACAGAAACATTTATTATATATGCCATGATAATAAGCCATTAGTCTTGAGTAATATTTATAGCGACCAACTAATTAATTCTAAATGACAGAGCCTAATCGAAAATACAATTATTTTTTTGTATGTCTCATAAAGCACATAGAAAATTAATTTTAGAATATGTTTTGATGTACTTTCTAACATAATAAATGGGAAAATAAATAAATGGTTTCATTAAAAAAGGAATATATACAAAATAAATATCAAAAATTAACCTCAAAAGTTATAGAAATGTATTCTTGCAAAATGCCAATTTCACGTTCTTGGATCCGAAAACTATTAGTAACAAACAATTCCTAGCAGAGTTGTTCAGTTACATTAACCCATTAACCATATGATTCAAAATAACCTTTATCGCTCCTATCTTCTTTACCTCTTTATTAATCAAAATTATTTGCATAAATAAACTGTTCTGCGAAATCAAATACCTTGAACACAATAGACATTCGGTCTTGGTACTCCAATTATTTTATTACTTGTTGTCTCTTTTTGTTGATAGTTTCACATGTCTACTCATATGTTCTTGATGTTGGGGGGTTTACACGGGGCGATATCTCCCTTTTGTGGGGTTGGGGGCACCTTTGAAAAAAAGAAAAAAAAATTGGTCCCTATAATGGGTGGGTGGATCTCCCTATGGTCTTACGCATGGGTTTACACATGGTTTTCTGAGCTGATAGTTTCCCTGTCAATGGTATTTTGTTTTCCCATTCAAAAGAAGACTATGTTATTTTCATCTCGGTTTTGGGATCCAGAGAAAAATATCTACGTATATCTATTTTTATGTTTATGCTCTCCTCTATTATTTGTTTTCTATTTTAGAGTTCGTTTACAAATAATTTCTTGTATAGGGTTAAAACCTAGATTTGATGAGTTTTTTTGACCAGGGGGCTTTTGTTGTTGAGGTGTTTTTCTCGAACCTATAGTAGACCATGTTTAGTAGGAGTATGCGGATCGATTCTTGAAGTGAAAGAAGATGGTGAGAACTAGAAAGATAGAGATAAATAAGTTTCAATAGTCGAGTTTTGAATTATTGGAAGCTCGGTCGAGGTCTTGTGGTTGATAAAGATACGATGGATCACGATATATCTGGGTGCCAAACTATCGACAGTGTGAAGATGAAGATTGGGAAAAGTTGTATACGGAGGGAAAAGACCACATTAAGGTTGTGTATCTGGGTGGTATTATTCGATGTATATGGTAAAGCTACATAGGAAAAGTTTGTGGGACAAGTTAGGGAATTTCTGCCAGTCAAAGTCTACGGTGAATAAATTTTTCACCGAAAAAATTGTTATAACTTTGAGGATAGAAGAATAGAACTAGAGTGACAAGCATATGAATACCTTCAAATATTTAATGATAAGTCATTTTTTTATTTGTTTATATTAAAAATCTCATATGAATACAACGAATTAGTTTGTTGTGTTATCTAGGATACGATAGGATGAATTTGGTTGTTACGATAGGTAGTGACGCTACCTTTAACTTTTGATGAGATTGTCTCCTTGTTGTCCGAGGAAATGAGATAGAAAAATATGGAGGGACAACATGGAGATTGTATACGTATGAGGACGGTCTCGAATAGAAACCAATATAGGTTCTCCGGAGTTGGAGATCTTCTAGATGGAGATCTAAATCTTCGAAAGATTATGAGTATATAGAAATACGGAAAACGAGGCACTTCAAAAGAACCAGGTAGATATAAATCTTTTGAGGAAAGGAAAGTGATCTGATGATTATCACCAGATGGTAGAAAACCACATCGGATAGAAGGTGTGGATGTGTGTTGGATTCTTCTTCATATACACATATGAATTGTAGAGCATGGTTGATTGAATCGGTGCACCTTAATTCACTCCCCATAAGGAGTGGTTTAAGCAGTATGAGAAGTGTAATGGTGGTGAAGTCTTCTTAGGGATGATTTGAGCTAAGGTCATCGGACGCAAAAAATTCAAATTGAAGTTGCAAGGTGGAATTATTAAAACACTTTGTGTTGTTCGTAAATTAACATTGGCTAAAAAATCTGATTTATGTAATCAGATGGATGAGGAAGGTGTAAAAACGATCTTTGAAAAGGCTTAAAATATGGTTCAAGGATCACTAGTATTTATGGGAAACTTGGATTGGAAGTTTGTACAAGTTTCTGAGTAGTGTGTGACTATGGGTGCAATAGTTCTTGTGGTTCCCAAATGTGGATCATAAATACTAGTGGTCTCTCGAAAAATACCATGCCATGGCATAAAAAGGGGTAGGAAATATTGGAGAGGAGGGCCATAAAAAATGCGCATTGTAAATGGTATGGTATAAGTTATGTATAATTTTATGGATTTAGATTTATGTGCACATTGTGTATATGGGAAGGAGAATCGGGTGAGGTTTCCTTTTGGTGCTAAGAGGGCGAACAAGATATTAGAGGTATGCTATTGATGTGTTTAGACTTATTTTTAATTCCATCCTTTGGGTAAGTATGTGTACTATGTCTCATTTATAGATGAATTCTAAAGAGAATACATGGATATATTTCCTCGGAAGAAATACGGAAACGACGAGTTTAAATAATTTGTTTTCTGGTGGAAAACTAGATAGAAGAAGATAAAGGTGTTGAGGATGAATATGATCTTGGACAATTACAGCAAGAAATAATTTGAAGGTTCATGAAGTGTGGTTACAGAATAGTGAGAAGGATACTCATACACACCTCAAGAAGCAGTTTTGCAAAAAGAATGAATCTGCGTTGATGGAAAAGGAAAGAATAATGCTCGGTGGTATCGAGTTGGGACAAAAAGAGTGTAGGCATAGGTAGTTGATACGTATTGTGGTTAATAGATCACCTTCGTGGAAATTGTTGGAGGAATGAACTCACAGTATGAGTGGTAAAACCTCTCTTCCATCTCGGGTGTGTTTAGATGCAATTCATATGTACATGTTCCAGGGAGAAAAGGACCGGGTTGGATAATAAATATGAAAGGTGCATATTTATTAGAAGGTATAAGGATAGCTTAAAATTTTTGTAAGCTTTTAGACTTGTAAACAAGGAAGATTTGTGTAAAATCGATATGTAGTGTTTAAGAGGTAAAATATAGGCAATAAACATGAATTAATGCCAAAGGAACCTAGAGAAGATAGAGTTTGAGCTAAAGAGGAAAAGTCAGCTCTCTAGAGAACAAGATTCGGAAGAGGAACAACCTGAAACTCCATTATGAGAAGGTGGGTTCGAGAAAGAAGGCATCCAAGTAGTTAAAGCCCATCAACTTATTGTTCAGAATTTTCTTTATGTGCGGTAAGTGATCCAAAAACTATAAGACAGGTTGGTTTATTTAGAGGATGGAAAAATCCAGAAGGAGGCCATGGTTGATGAAAGAACAAGCATCCTTATGAGAAAAATGAGGGCAGCAGGATCTCAATACAGAGCCTTATTTGACTGAAGAGAGGCTCTAGTTGAAGAAAATGAATTAATTTTAAGAAAGATGAATACCGAAAATGTGGATAAATACAAATATCGATTTTTAGAAAATTTTCCTTAGTGCGAAATTGACTTTGGTGATATTTTCTCTCCCATTTGTGGAATACTTCCCTAGTATAATACTTTTATATTGTTGTTGCTCCATTTGATTTTTAATTTGAGCAAATGGATGTGAAGATAAAGTTTCTTCATAGGGATGTGTGTAAGGAGATCTACATGAAGAAACATGAAGGATTTTAGGTGAAGGGTAAGAAAGACATCTTAGGATTTAAAGACTTTGTATGGGTGAAACATTCACCAAGGATGTAGTGCTCAGTACAGTCACATTATATGAAAGGACAGCCACTAGAAGTAGAGATCATTATGTATTTTTAATTAATTAGTGAGCATGTTATTTGTGTTTGTCTTGTGTATGGACAATATGTGATGAACCTTGGCTAAACCAAGAGGGTGGGGGGGGGTGAATCGGTTTAGTACATTTAAGGATATTTAAAGAATTTACTGCTTTAAAAATTATTTTACCTCCATTTCTTAAGAAACTTAATATAAATAGACCAAACCAAACTTAATATGTGAGCTGCAAGTGATAAAGAATATTAAATACGGTACATAAACACATTATCTCATCTATTACATAGACAACATATGTAAGTACAGAAGCACAAAGAGGGAAAAACACATCTTATTGTTGTTGAGATGCAAGGAAAAGATCAACCTCTCAAAACATGATTTAACGGGTCCAACTACGAGGAGAGCTACCTCAGGCTACAGCTACAACTTGCACATAGCTCAACTCCTCTATTTTATGTAGGATACAACCCACGAGGCTCCTGCATACTGTACATTTCTAATTGGACATCTATCAGCCAACACGATATGAGACCACCAACTCCCACTCAGAAATTGCAATAAAATCATATGTTGATTTGCTGAATATCATCTTTATTTTACTCCTTCTTCATGCTGCCCTTTCGGCCTTGTGTGTCCGTCTTGTCTGACTTGGGATAGCTTTTGTATCTCTATACGCTCACTCTCAATCTTCCCTTTCTCACCTCTACACATTGCAATAACATCATTTATAGAATAAATTCCTGGTTGTTTGCATTCTATGTGGGAATATAGTGAACATGCATGGCTCTTTTTCTTCACCCACTCCATTCACTCTATGACATATTCAATATGTTACAACAATACATACATTTATTTCGGTGTCAATGGAGTTTTTATCTACCTGAGAGTCTTTTGCCATCACAAACAATATAAAACAGTAATGAATTTACCTTCTGATTTACAACAATATTTCAATTAAGCCCCTTCAATTTCTTACTTTTCTGTTCATTTTGTCTTCTTTGTTTGCTATCCCTTTGTCTTCTCTGCTGCTTTTATGTTTCAAAATAGTTATGCATAACTTTGTGTTTCTTATCCTTCTTCTAGCTACCTTTCGTTTACCATGACCAGCTACATATCCACAATATTCTATGCTATTTTAAGCATTTGGGTCATTTATACTTTGAGTACTTCCTTTGCGTTAGGACTTTTTGTTTTAATAGGTGCACTCTTACATTTTTCACTATAGTTGGGTCACATGCCGAGTCTTTTCTCTTCACATTCAGCCTTTCCTTTATGAATGCAACATTTAACCTTATTGCATGCTGCCTTGGTCTCTCTACACGAGTCCATTTTCAGCATTCGAGCCTTTTCTTTATAACGGTTGACCTCCACTTCTGACGTTTCTTCATAAAAAACGGAAAAAACGCATTGAACCTTGAACATTGATTATATTTCAATTGGCTTTGAAAATCCTCACATCCGCTCCTCTTTTCGCACTTCACAACTTTAATAATTTTCACATTATTGGTGATTTCATGATTCTAACCGCAGGTGAGTTGCACATCACACCTTAAAACATATAACTTGCAAATTCTTAACATATAGAGATAAGAATCATTGATTGTGATGTGCGGTATGCGGGACGAGTCCATGTCGACTCCACATCATCGTGGCATGTCCTTGCCACGTCATTCCCCATCACTCATGCCATTGAAACATCATCATAAGTTAATTGTGATGTTTGTGGGTGAAACACGTCATCTACCACGTCATCTTGCCACATCTAACTGCACATCATATTCACGTCATTGCTACATCCATCTTAACACCTCATCTCCCGGACTTTGCATTTCACATTTTTTTGTTTTGTTTGGTTTTATTCTCCTTCCGTCATGATTTAAATATGGAATCACATTGCATCGTAACATATCACTCTCTTTGCGTGAGAAATTATTGTATGTAAGTAAAGTTCCAATTGCGATATTCTATTGGGTTTATGGTTAATCGTTGTCGTTGATCTATACCCCGGATCAGCTGTCCCACATTGTCTTCACTCCCGACTTGACCCGTTCATGACTTTCTCCATTTCGCTTGTATTTGTTGCTGCCTCATGCTGACCTAATGAATACTGTGACTGTTGAGATTTTTTGAATAGAAACGACTCGACCCGCTCGTTCGGGGCTTCGCCCCACATTCACAACTTGACCCTTTGCTTCCTTTGCTACCCTTAACCTTTTTCTCTTTTGTTTCTCCTTTTTCTTAATGTCACGCTAAAGCTTCTCCATGCTGCTCTTTCGCTTATCTCTGCTGATTTATACTTCAGCCACTTTTTGCCAGTCCTTCGCCTCTTCACGCATTTATCACATTGCCTGCTTGCCTCCTTTTTGCATTCTCCTTTACATCATTCCTGATCTGCTCCTTTGCATTAATGTTTACCCGCTTCTTTACTCATACCGTTAATGATAATTTTGGTGTTGATCCTTTGTTATCCTTTCACATCGATGACAATATTTCCATGAGTCTTCCCCTTTAGAATTAATGGAAAAAATTCCTTTGAACTTCCTCTCCTTTCATTAAAGGAAAGTGTCTTTCTTCTCTTGTTTGCCTTTTATCGTTCCTTTCTTCTCTGCTACACTTTTTCCTCCCCTTTGACATTAACGGCGAGGAGCTGTATACCATGATGTATGCTATAACCCTGCGATACTCGGGACATGACCTTATAACAACGGTCCAAAAATAAAGATTGAGTACTACGAGTGACTATGTGGAGTCTTTACCAACTCCATAGATCTATATATGCAGCGACAAATTTTATGGGATGTCTCCCCCAAAGTTGCTTCTTGTCTAACTGCAAAATTTCGGATGTTTGTTCACCGATTTTACGACACTCTATTGAACGTTTATTTTATTTATTTTATTTTTATTATATATCTATATATATCTATATATATATATATTATTTGATTTTTGATCATATTAGAGTGTGTCATCTGCTGACATATCCTAGTTTGTCTCTTAGATATTCGAATGGTTCTCTACCCATGAGAGGTTTGTAAATATGTATGTTTTTTGTTCTTCTTTGAGACATATTCCATATTTACTATTTTCTCTCTTACTTTTCTCTGAGGAAGTGATACTTTAATGGGATGTGTGAGTTTTTTAATAGAAAGCACAAAGATTTTCTGATATGCTTGTTGCACTTGTGTTGTCACATTTGATGAAAATAGGTTCGGTGATACTTTCATTCATTTCTTAAGAGTTTGTTTTATACATTACTTGTGTGAAACATGTTGTTCTTACAATGTATTTTGCTTCTATTGTGAAATGAGAACAGAGATGTTTGCTTCTTTCTGTATGCCACAAGACTTTCTCCCAAATAAATTCTCCTCCCTTGTGCTTCTTGTCATCCCACACCTGGCTTCAATTTGCATTTGTATATGATGTCAATGTGAAATATTTACACTTTTGGATACCATGGTGTAATGTACGTTACCTTGCAGTGTCTAAGTATCTCTTCATTTGCAAGCAAGTGATTTTTTAGGTGTTGATATCTTGCCACACAAGTCCTACCAAAATAATGTGCTCAATTCTAGAAACTGTTGGTGTATCATGTTCCTATCATAGATATGTAATATCTCTTATACTACATCTCCAAATCCATCCTTGACATAACTTGCATCCGGTGATCATGAGGTTGACACGGGTTTGCAGGTCTTCCATGGGCAATATTTTTAACATGTCTCTTAAATATTTTTCTTGTGAAATGAATATCCTTTGTTCTTAAATAAAATTTGAAGTCCCGAGTAGAAGGTAAGTTCTCCAATCATAGACATCTCAAGTGTAGCTTGCCTCTTCACCAAATCGTTTTGCTAATTCATCCTTGTTCTTTGCCAAACGTGATATCATCTACATATACCACAACAATTAAATGTTCATTTTCATCGACATTTATACAGAGTTTTTTTTCTACTCCTCCCTTCTTAAATCGTTGTTTTTTGAAAGTAAATTGTCAACCCTAGAATACCATGCTGCGTGGTGCTTGTTTGAGGCCATATAGGGCTTTCTTTAATGCGTAAACATAGTTGTGTATCTACTAAGGAAAAACCTTGATTGTTCCATGTAGACATCTTCCTCTAGATCTCCATTTAAGAAGGCAGATTCATCATTTGTATACCTTAAAATCATGATGGCATGCAAAAGCCGAGCTTGTTCTAATTTCTTCCATTCTTGCTACGGGGGGAAAATTTTTCATCATAGTCAAGTCCTTATATTTGAGAGTATCCCTTACATACAAGTTTGGCTTTATTTCTAATTACACGACCTTTTTCATTTCATCTTCATCTAACCCGAATATCACTTTTTGACAATGATATTTTTTTCACTTGGTCTTCGTGTTAACTCCCAAGTTTTTTTCTTCTCAATACGGTCTAATTATTCGTTCATAGCATTTGTCCAATTTTTTCTATGTTGGCTTCAACTAAATTTTTCAGTTCTATCCATGGCTTGTAGCTGAATACACTTCTCTTGATCTTTTAGCTAGATGTCTTCTATTTTGGACTCCTACACTCTTGTCTCTAATGATTTGATCTTTTGGATGATTGTTGCGAGTGTTTCTTGAGGTCCTTTTGAGTTTATTTATGTATCTTCTATTCTCTTATTCTATTCTTTTATTTTATTGATTCTCATCTTCTTTGATAATTTGGATGATTGACACAACTTGTATTTAAGTTGTATTTTTATTGGTTGTATGGTCTCATTAATACTTTCCACAATTTTATACGGTATTTTATTGTAGCACTTGTAACCTTTGCTCTTTGGGTATCTTAAAACTATTCCTTCATCAACTCTTTGCATCATACTTCCTAATTTTTCATCATTATTCTTTATGAAAAATTTTCTATAAGAGTCTAAATGCTGCTTAATGATGTCGGTTTCTAGCGCACAATTCATATGAAGGTCTTATCAAATTTGGTCTCGGATAAAGTTTGTTGAGAATATGAACATCTATGTATGCCTTAACCTAGTAGGTTTTAGAATGTTAACAACACATCATGGCTCTGTAAATCGGTATGCGGACCTATTTTTCCTTTATTGCCACTCCATTTTGGTGAGGTGTGCACATGGCTATGTTTGTTGCTTTATCCCACATTCGTGCATAGGTCTACAAACTCATCGTTTGTGAATTCACCTCCTACGGCAACAGTACGATACATTTTAGTTTACATCTAGTTTAATTTTATACGATTACCTTGAATATCTTAAATTTCTCAAAACACTTCGGATTTGTATAATGAAAATAGCACCCTCATTAATGCGCAAATCATTAATTATCGACTTGTGAAATACGATTCTCCACAGTGCATTAGTTCTTGAAGGACCGCCGAGTCCAAGTGTCCTAATTTGAAGAGGTTTACTTCTAGATATTTGGTCTTTAGCTGCGAATGATATAAAGTTTTTTTTCCAGGTTAAGCAGAACTTACATATGGTATTTGGTGGCTTCTTTATTGCAAGAAAATATACGGTAGCTTTCTTTTTTTCTTAGTTTGATGATGTGGTCAAAATTTAGATGTCCCAATATTCTATACCATAGCAAAGATTAATCAGTTCTTTGATGTGGCATGCTTCATTTCTTCTTTTACTATATAAACATTTCTCTTTGTTAGAACACCTTTGACCCAGGAATACTTTCTGTGTTAATTGACCTTGCTTCACAATCTTGGGCCTTAGAAAGGACCTCATAGCCTTTATCACACATTTGACTAACTTGCCTCCAACGAGATTGGCTTTTAGACCGTCTACAAATAGTACATCCTAAGCCTCTCTCTTCCATTATTCATGTTGACTCTACCTTTTCTTGATTTCCCCTGCTATATCATTGCGAATTTTGTTCCTATATTTATTTTCATCAAAAATTCTGAAACTTGCTTCGGTCTCTAGTCTCATACGTTTTGACACCCATTGTTCACATACCATTGATTCTTATGATATTGAGCAATTAAATTTGAGATCACATTGATTTTATCTTCCTTTTCCATTTCATGTGACTGTACGTTTGATAAATTTCTGAGAGATGGATCATAGTATTTGAGAGACATTCGTAAGACTTGTGCCCATTTTTATGGCGGCAAAAACATTTATTGAATTTGAGAATGGATTATGTACACGAGTGAATCCACCATTGTTCTTAATTCCCTTTGAGTTCATACTCTAGTTTACTTCTATGTGCTCTACACTCCATGGCTTTATGACCGAACCTTTGTAGTAAAATCAATACCCACTGGAAGTCGTATTTGTATCTAGCGGAGAAGATTGTTTGGGGATATAGCCATACGATTATATGATAATTTTGTCTTTGGAAGCCATTTGATCTATCTTGGAATGTTTCCTAGTTGTTCACTCCTTTTGTTTCGAGGCTTTCCTTGTGGTGGATTTTTGTTTTAGGTTTATGAGGATTTGAAGGGTTTACAATTTTTTCTCTCATATTGATGGGGAGTCAAGAATTTTCTTTTAGAACTGACTTTCACAAATGCAATAGCTTTATTATCTTTCTGCCTTGGACTTGCTGGATTCTCCTTCATATCCTACACCAATCTTTACCTGGAGTATGTTTTACATTTGTCTCTGGTCCAATTGTTCAAAACTTTAAGCATTAAATGTTCATTCTTAAACTAGTTTAGATTTTCAGTTCTTCCTCGGACTCACCGCCTCTTCTTCCAATATTTAGCATTCCGAATTTTTCTCTCTTATTGCTGCAACATAATATCTTATGCTTTCTTGCTTCATACAGCTCCAATATTCAACTTGATAAATCTTGAAGTTTGGTTCTTCCTTTACATGTTCGAATAATTTCCTTATGTTTTCTAGTCTTGAGCTTGAGTCTATCTATTTCCTTTAGGGCACTCACCAACTCCCCCTCAATATCTACCTCACCTTCTTCTTCAAATTCTAGGAGATATTCCTCAAGCTCTTCATGGCCATCGAAAACGAATTCTAATGTTCCTTCTTCATTTAGGGGATTCATACGAGCTGCGAGATGCCTTTGTTGTCTTGTTGAGCATAGAAAGTTCTCATATTAAATGTTCCCGTTTGACCTATTCTTTGAAATTTGTTTTCTATTTCCATTTTGACTTATTCTCTATTTTCTTATGAGGACATTTTGAAGCATAGTACCCCACTCTTGCATAGTTAATAACTAATGAAGATTTACCTTTATACTTACTGCGGCTCTGTCAATCTTACGAAAAATTTGTAGCTCTTCTTCATGGAAGCATGACATGCCCTTCCTTCTCTTCTATGCACTTGTCTGTCCCTAAAGACAACCTCCCTCACATTTTAATTCCTCTTTGAGAGTACTAATCTCATAAGACGTCAAGTTTCCAAGTGCTTGGTTCATGAGTGATGTTTTACGAGTCTTTGTTTATATGGAAGAAACCTTGGGGTTAAACATGGATGGTAAAGATATCAATATTTTGTACTATTACACATTCCTTAATGGTTTCTCATAGAGCTATCATGTTATTCACTACTTCCACTACATTAGGAAGAAATGGCTACATCTTCATCTTCATTCATTTTTAAATTTTCAAGGTACAGGATTCATAAGCTTTCAATTTGGCTATCTTGCCTTTCATCTCCCTCATGGAGTATTTTCTAATGTATCCCGAGATATCTTTGGTAGTTTTATTATGCATTGCTTTGATAGGTGACTCACCACGGACCACTCAGGAAGTGAATTCATTGCTTTTGAATTAGATATAGAATTTTGTTTGGCTTCTTTCTTTCTTTAATAATAAAGTATCCTTTGTTGCAATTTTTTTCTTCCATGGTAATACAAATTATACTCCCAGAGACATCAAATAAACTTTCATTCTTATTTTTTCAGTATAGTTGTTGCCAGTAAACAGTAGGGATTTGTTGTTGAGCATCATTCTAGGCTAGCCATTTTGAGGACATTAGGTCTCCTTGCAGTTATTAAATTGATACGAAGGGCCTAGCTCGATACCAATTAATGAACCCTTAAGCTGAGCGAGAGGGGGGTGGGCGAATCAGTTTAGTACATTTAAGGATATTTAAAACTTTTGTTAAACTTATTTATACCTCCATTTCATAGAAACTTATTAATAACGTGAATCAACAAAATTAATATGTGAGCAGCAATTGTTGAAATATTAAATATAATACATCAACACGTAATCATCATGCACATAGAAAAAATATAAGTGGAAACGATAAGGGAGAAAACCATCTTATTACTGTTGTGATGCAAAGAGCAAGCTCCAAATCCCTCTCCAAAACTAATTTTCTATAGGCTCCAACCTACGAGAGGCTACTACCCTCAGCTAACAGCTCCAACTTGCAGGCTCAACTCCATCTATTTTTTGCAAACTACAACCCACAAGAGGCTCCTACCTCAACCGTCTACAAATGGACATCTATCAAGCTACAACATTGCTGGAAGCACCAACTCATCACATTGCAAATAAAATCATATGTTGATTTACCTGAATATCAGGCCCATGTTTTGATACATTGTTCTTCACCCTTTGACCTTCATATATTCCAATATCGACTCTAGATGTACACAACATCTCTATCTATTCACTCCCATTCTTCCACTCTCTCACCTCTATGCACATTGCAATAACATCATTGTAGAATAACTTCATGATTTGTTTGCATTCTATATGGGAATATAGGTAAACGACCATAACTCTTCAGCTTTCTTACTCATTTTCACTCACTCAACACTTATTAGGTATATTACAACAATACATACATTATTTAGGTATCAAATGGAGTTTTTATTTTCCTTAGAACTTTCCTTTGCATCACAAACAATGATAATCAATGAATTTACATTTTTATAGTTACAACAATATTTCAATTCAGCTAGGTGTCTTCGATTTTTACCCATTTTATTTTATATTCTTTGCCTATTATTACCTTTGTCTTCTGCGCACCTTTCTGTTTTGTTTCAAAACGATTTCTACATAACTTCCATATGTTTGTGACTCCTTCCTTGTGTCACACGTTTTACAAAGCTTCTGCCTATTTCACTGTCTTACTGCGTAGTGTTCTGCTCTTTTTTACTGTGTTGGGTCACTTTATACACCCAAGTACTTCCTTCACGTTCAAATTTTTTTTTAATAGGTGCACTACCATTTTCACAATAGTCGGTCACTTGCTTGGTCTTTCTCTTGCATTCAACTTCTTTCCTTTATAGACCACAACATTCAACCTTCTTGCATGCATTGTCGGGTCTCTCTATAAGGTCCATTTTCCTACGTTCAAGCACTTCTCTTTGCAACAGTTCGACCTCCGCACCTACGTTTTGTTCTTAAAAAAACAACACAAAGACATTGAACCTTGGGCGTTGATTATATTTAAATTAAAATTTGAAAAGCCTGTCTGCTCATCTTGTCACTTTGTAGCTTTAATATTCGTAGTATTTGCGATTTCACGATTTGTAACTTGTGTGAAAACCTTTACGTCGCACCTTATAAATACAACTTAAGTATTAACATATAAACATAGGAATAATAGTTACGTTGAGTATTCGGAAAACTAGGTCCATATCATCTCCACGTCATCATGCCGTCACCTTTCCATGTCATTGTCACGTTATTGCCATATCATTTCCACATCGTCATAAATTAATTGCGATTGATGGGTTAAGAGGCCACATGCATTTCCCATGTTAACTTATACATCTTTGCCGCATCATATTCACATCAACACATCATTTCACGCTTCATTTCCCATTTTCTGTGTTTATTTGTTTGGTGATACTCCTTCCAGAATTTGTGATTTGGCCCAGTATTAGTCACATCATTTCGCTTAAATCACTTACCATGAGAAGTCTTCACATGTAAAAATAAGAAGTGGCCCGATTGCGATATTAAGCGGGTTTGCGATTTAATCTGCATCGTTGATTTGTGCCCCAGATCCAAAAGTCCACATTGTATGTTCACTTGAACTGCCAGTTCATGACTTTCTCTGTTTTTCAAACTTTACCCATTTAGGGCCCCTTTGTCCCTCCTTTTTTAACTGTTACGAACGAACTAACCCGGAAACTCTTAAGCTTACGAATAACACAACTCAACAGCTCATTCATGACCTACCTTGCAGTTCACAGCTTGACCCTCTTTTCTGCCTTTGTCTTTTCTTGCTCCTTTGCCTAAGTAATAACGCTAAAGATTCTCCATGCCTCTTTGTTACTTCTCTCTTGGCCCAGGTTGCTAATGTTCTCTTTGCCTTGCTCCTTTGCCTCTTGTTTATTTCTGCTACTCGCCTCTTTTTTCATTCTCTTTGCCTCATTCCACAGTCTACTTCTTTGCTTCTTGGTCTTGCTTCTACTGTCTTTTCCTTAATAGAAAATTCTGGTTTGCTCCTTTGTTCTCCTTTTCCATTAATGAAAATATTTCCAACAGGTCTCCCCCTTTGGCATTGATGGAAATACTTCCTCCAAGATTTCCTCCCCTTTCCCTTCTTCGTGTCTTTCTTCCTACGCTTGGTTTAGAACTACCTTTCTTCCTCTGCTACTTTTCCTCCTTGACATCAGCTGGAAAAGGTTACACCATGATGTATGCTATCACGCTAATCACGGGACTATACCATGTCTTTGCTCCGAAGCAACAGCAGTATTCTCGTATTCTTTGTAGACCTTTACCGGCTCCATAGCTCTAGCTCTTATGTAGAGAAACATTTTATGGGTTTCTATCCCCACAAAATTTTCTTCTTGTCTTACCAAATTTCCAGATGTTGTTTCACAGTTTTAGAACGTCGATAGAGCTTCTTTTTTAATATTTTTTTTTTTTTAATTTTTATTTATTTATTTATTTATGATAATATCGGTGTATCATGTTTGTGATGTTCTAGTTTGTCTCTTAGATATTTGAATGGTTCTCTAGCAAGAGTTTTGTAAATATATATGCAGTATACTGCAGTACCTTTTTGTTGGGATGTATTCCATCTTTACTATTTTCTCTGCTACTTGTTCTGCGAAAGTGGTACTTTATTGGGACGTGCTTGGTTTTCGAATGAAGTACAAGATTTTTTGATATGCTTATTGCACTTGTATTGTCACATTTGATAGAAATAGGTCCGGTGATTACCTTCATGTATTGAAGAGTTTGTTTCATCCACATTACTTGTGTGCAACAGGAAGTGCTGTTGCTATGTATTTTGGTTCTCTTTTATAGATAGAGAGAGAGAAATGTTTGCTTCTTGCTCTTAACCATACCACTAAATTTATCCCAAATAGAATGCTCCTCCTCTTGTTCTTTTCTGTCATCACATAGCGGCCCAATACGCATACATATATGTTGTCAATGTGAAATCTTCCTTTTGGATACCATAGGCCATAATGTGCGGTTCCTTGGAGGTATCTAAATATCCTCTTGATTGCGAGGCAAGTGATTTTTTAAGTGCTACTTGATAACTTCCCACAAGTCCTCACATGCAACATAATGTCTGCTCTAGAAGATGTTAGGTTTAACATACTTCCTATCATAGATATGTAGTGTCTTTGATCTACATACTTAGATCCATCCTTGACACATAACTTGAATCCACATTGATCATGGGAGTTGACACGGATTTTGCAATATTCCATGTAGATCTTTTTAACATGTCTCTTAAATAATTTTCTTATGAAATGATTATGTGTTTGTTCTTCTATAGAATTTTATGTCCCATGTAGAAGGTAATTTCTCCACTCATAAACATCTCAAATTCTGACTTCATCTATTTTGAAAATCCTTTTATTGATTCATCCTTGTTTTCCAAACATGATTTCATACCACATATATCCCACCAATTAAAAGTTAATTTTTCATACACCTTTATATACAAATTGTTGTCTACTCCTCCTTCTTGAATTGTTGTTTTTGAAAATACTTGTCCGACCTAGAATACCATGCTCGTGGTGCTTGTTTGAAATTGTATAGGCATTTCTTTAATCTTCAAACATGGTTGTGCTTGTCTCTTGGAGGAAAAACCTTCAAGTTGTTTCATGTAGACTTCTTCCACTCTAGATCTCCATTTAAGAGAAATGGAATGTCACATCCATTTGATATGCCTTGAAATCATGATGGCATGCAAAAAGCCTGTAAACATTCTAATTATTTCCATTCTTTCTACGAGGAAACATTTTCATCATAATTAGTCCTTCTAGTACAGTCTCCCTTACATACAAGTTTGACTTTATTTAAGTTACTGACCTTTTACATTTGTCTTGTTCTTGAAGATCCACTTTGTGCAGTGACATTTTTTCCCAACAAATTTTGGTATTAATACGAGTTTTGTTCTTCTCAATCTGATCTAATTCTTCATTGTAGCATTTATCCAATTTTATCTTTGTTGGATTCATCGAAATTCTTTGGCTCTATACGCAACAGCGACATGGCTAGATACACTTCCTTGGTACAGTCGACTATTGTCTTCTAGTTTGGACTCCTTAACTCTTATCTCCAATGATTTTCTCTTGAGGATGATTCTTCTAAGTGTGTCTCAAGGGTCCTTTTGAGTTTGTTATGTAGCTTCTATTGTCTTATTTTGTTCTTTATTTTATTGATTTCTCATCTTCTGATGTCGGGAGGATTGACACGATTTAACAGGTTTTGTGCAGTAGTAATTCATTGAATCTCACACCAATGCTTTCACAATTTTAACAGTATTTTATTGTACCACCTATGTACTCTTTGATACATATCCCAAAAATTCCTTCATCACCTCTTGCATCATGCTTCCTAATTTTCATCATTATTCTTTGCAAACACTTGTTGCTAAAGACTCTAAAATTCTTAATTGGTCTAGGTTTCATGCCACAATTCATGTGGATTCTTATCACAATTTGGTATGAGATGAGCTTTGTTGAGAATATAAGAACAATTTCGTATCTTGTATACCCGATGTGTTTTGGAGAATGTTTCTTTCTTGAATCATGGATACGGAAATATATTGTACGGACATGTTTGCCTTTCTTCCACTCCATTCTATCGAGGTGCTTTGTAACTATAAATTGTTGCTTTATCCCACATTCATTACATAGGTCTACAAACTCATCGTTTTTGAATTCATATCCTCTTATCTAAGCTAATGCATTTAAGTTTACATTGGTTTGATTTTTAACGTTGTGAATATCTTAAATTTCTAAGATAACTTCGGTTACTATCCCGAAAATGCCACGTTAATATAGAAAAATCATTGATCATCCACATGAAATATGATTCTCCACCTGGTGCATTAGTTCTTGAAGGACCGTACGGGTCCATGTGCCTATGGTAGCAGAGGTTTACCTATATATAGTTGGTCTTTATCCTTGAATGATGTGTGAGTTTTTTTCCTAGTTGGTAGGGACTTACATATGGTATTTGGTGGCTTCTTTATTACATAAAAATATCTAACATTTTATTTTTATCGGTTTGATGATGTGATCAAAATTTAGGTGTCAATATTCGATGCTATAATAAGATTCGTCAAGTTTGTTGATGTGGCATGTCGCTCTTCTTGTGCTATATAAAAATTACTCTCTATTCAAACACCTTTGGCCAGGGTCTTTCTATATTAATTGACCTTACTTCACAATATTGGGCACTGCGAAAAGAACCTCTGACCATTATCACATTTGACTAATACTTATGAAATTGCATTTGAACCTTCTAAAAGTAGTACAGCTGAGCCTCTTCCATTGTAGGGTGATTGTGCCTTTTCCCTTGATTTTTCTTTGCTCTATCATTCTTTGAATGTTACATTCCAGTTCTTTTCGTAAAGTTACAAATTGCTTTGGTCTCCAGATGTATTTTTGAGCACCACTATCCTTGTACCATTCAATGTTATGATCTTAAGCAGTGAAACATATCACATTTATTTAACTTCCTTTTCCATTGCATGTAGTTTTTTTAAGATAAATTTCTACATTAGGAGAAGGATCTGAAAACCTTCTGAGAGGACATTCATAATACTTGTGTCCCATTTGTGGCAACAAAAACATTTGATTGAAATTCGGAATGGATTATGTGTACATGAGTGAATCTACATTCTTCTTAATTCCATTTGAGTTTCCATACTCTGATACTACTTATATATGCTCTACACTCCATTGCTTTATGTAGAACCTTTTAGAGTAAATCAATACCCATGGAATTAGTATCATGTCTGGCGAGAGGAGGTTGTTTGGGGATATAGCGATACGATCATATTATAATTTTGTCTTTGGAAACCATTTGATGCGGCCATAGAATGTGTCTTGGTTTTCTTATCCTTTTCGCTACAAGGCTTTCCTTGTGGTGGATTTTTGCTGCATCTTATGATTATTTGAAGCGTTTTCACAATTTTGTTCTCGAATTGATGGGTCAACGTTTTTCTTTTAGGAAATATTTCACAAATGTAATAGCTTTTCTTATCTTCTATACCTTCGACTTTTGATTCTCCTTAATATCCTATCCCGGTCTTTACACCAAGAGAGATATTTGTGCATTTAATATTTGGGCCAATTGTTCCTTTTTAACTGTTGAATTTTCATTGTTAAATCGATTAGAGATTTTCGCAGTTTATTCCTCGGATGCCACCTCTTCTTCCGTGTTTACATTCTTGACTTTTCTCTCTTATTCCGCACACTGTGAGAATGTCTTCTAATTTCCTTGCTTCTTCTAGTTCAATTTTCAACTTGATAAAATCTTCGGATTTTGGTTCTTCCTTTACATGTTTGAGAAGGATTGCCTTCTTGTTTCTAGTCTTGATCTTGAGTCTATATATTTCATTTAGGGCACCTAACAACTCCCCCTCCGAATCTACCTCACCTTATTTTCAAATTCCGGGAGATCTTCCTCAAGTAACTTTGTGGTCATCGAAATGGTTACGATGTTCCTTCTTCATTGGGATTCATCTGAGCTCTCGGATACCTTTGTTAAATATTGTTGAACATAAAATGTTCTTCTGTTAAATCTATTCCCTTTTCGGCCTATTGCTAAATTGGTTTTATGTTCTCTTTTGACCAATTCTCTATTTTCTTATGAGGACATTTTTGAGCACGGTACACTCTTAAAAGTTAAAGCACTTAAATGAAGTTCACCTTTTATGTACACCGTGGCTCTATCTCATATTCTTACAAATTTGGCCTCTTCTTCATTAGGGCATGAGTATGTACCTTCCTTCACTTTTGTGCACTTGTCTTCCTTAAGGGATTGCCTCCCTCATTTGACTTCCCCGTCACAGAAAACAAAAGTGCGAGAATATTGGGTGTGTGTTATATTTTTTCAATGACTAGCTTCACGAACTTTCTTATGGTTTTCTACATGGGTTTTTGCACATGGTTTTGAATGAGATGGTTTTTTACTTGTGGTATTTTATGGGTTGGTCAAGGGAACTAGCTTATGTTCCTAATCCATGATTAATGGATTAGGGTTTATAAATGCTTAGGCATGTATATATATGTTTGTAACATTGAAAGGAACCTAATGAAAAATTAGGCCAGTATTCTTGGTTTTGGGATCCAGGGGAAAAATCTGTACGCATATCTATTTTTATGTTTTATGCCCCCACTATTGTTTATTTTAACATTTTAACGATTCGATTGAAAATAATTCTGTCTGAGTTTAAATATACACTAAACTAGTAAAAACTATCATCGATATCGATAAGTGGAATTCATACTACCCATTTTTGTTCGCAACAAATACCAATCTATCGATGAATAACATATTCAAATGTTGTTTCACTTTACAATTCTCTGTTTTCATCTGGGCTGCTAGTTTTTCTTGTTACTCATTTAGATAATGTTACACATGACACTCTAAATAATAGAATTAAAGATACAAAGACAACTTTTACAAACACTAATAAGAAAAAATTGGAATTTAGGGTATCTTGTACATTTTCTTCACACTTTTATCTTGCTTCCAAGAACATTGATATACATTTCATAAGAAACATAAACTTATGGTATACAATAATACATATTATTCTTGAAATGGTAAAGTTACCCATATTGACCAAAAATCATTGCATTCCATTTTTTTAAAATAAAAATATGACAACCACAAGTGTTTTAATAATTTTTTGTAATATTGAAATGGATTCAACATCATGAAAAACCCCATTCTCAAATTTTCCATATCGCCAAAATTATTATAGAAAATATTTTTTTCACATTTTTATCTTTTCAATAAAAATTGTTGCACAATTTTTGACACTCGATCGACACCGATGATCCCTAAAATTTGCATGTGTAACCTCGATTACGGATAATTAATACCATATTTTATCAACAACGTGCCAAAATGTTCATAGTTTTTTTAAGTCAAATTTTAAGACTCGTCATATTATCAATAGTATCTTCAAATGATAAGCGTGCGAACGTTCAAAAATAAGTATTGAAAGCATGTGTTTGTCTACTTTCTACGATGGCAGAGCTTGATAATTGGTCCCCACTTGTTTGTAAAATTAGACAAATTATATTTATGAATAACTTGACACATCATTCTCAAAAAATTTGATGAGAAATTACAATGCAATAGGAGCCTTATTCTACACAAACAAAATTGATTCTAAAATATTTGATTTGTGTAATGATAGTAAATTTAATTACTTAAAGCAGGATATTTGTAAATTTGAGTTGCTTTTGAGTCGAGTCCCAGAAGACTCGTAAAACTATCAATAAGAGCTACAAATAGTAAAGTTACTTCACATAGTGAATAAACTTGACAACTTCACCCCACTATTTTGTAAAAACCAAGTTAAATTTATTTACAAGTAACTTGCTCTTAATTCTCGGAAGAAGAATTTGACATGAAGCCACAAACAAATTTAATTTTGAAACTCTATGATTTTTGGGATATGAATATAATATAATTATTAATAAAAAATTAATTTGTAACATAACACACATAACACGTTAGCCAATCACATGAAATTATTATCATCCTGTGAATCATGGAGAAGTAAAATATGTTTCGTTGTAAAATAAAGTGAATAGGAGTAATAGTAAAAATGAGAAAAGATAAAATGTTCAATTACTCGAAATTTATTCTTCGTAAAATGATAACAAGACTATTTGGGTGTTGGGAGATGGTGATCAAACTCAAAATCCTAAACATGGTGGTGGAACTCGATTGCAGGTACGAGCCGCCAGTACATAACGATGGTACAAGGGAGGAAAGACGACGGTTGTCCCCCGGTTGTCGGTAATAAACACCTGGGTCCACTGGATTGTCCATGCGTAGCAGGAGGTTGTGTCGAGGAAACGAGTGGTAGTAGGTTTTGGATGGCGATCCCCGGCCATTTCAAACCGAAATCGGCTACCCTACGAGTGTGAGCACCCATGATCCTGAGATGAAGGTTTTTTTACCTTTGTCGGAGGGTTTTTATCTTTTGATGTTCACGGGAACCACTTGGTTGGTGAACACGATTTGGTAGATTTAGACACGGTGCTATAATATACGATAGTTTGTTTGGGGATAGGAAGTGTCATTTGAAGAACTTGGAGGTGGTGTATTATGAGATATAGTGGAGAATGGATGAAAAGCAAAAAAGATCGAGAAGGGCTTGAAACGCATAACTGATACTGTCCTCTTATAGGAAAGTTTCTGGAAGCACTTTCAACTATGTATGGAAGGAAGAGAGCTTGAACAGTACTAGGCAGCTAACAAACCCTTGGAAGGAAGGATTAGAAAAATTGTGACAAATCATGTAATTCACTACGGTAGCGAGGTAATTTATAGATCTCATTTTTTCGGGGGGGATCGGAAGATGTTGTAGCTATTTGTGGTATTCGGGGTAATGTAGGACTCGGGGTTTCTTGGAGAGATCCATAGAGTTCGAAGGTCAAATCAGAGGTACATTGGGAAGCTTCTAGTGTCTGAGAAACCCCCTTAGTGGAGAAGGGACCATTTTCTCGAAGATATTTTCTTTTGTGGGGGGTGAACGGCGAGTTCTTAAAGTAGAAAAGGAGTTTCTAAAAACCCTAGTGTTTTGCGTCTCGTGTGTTGAGATACGGCAGAATTAAACATCTTGTGCCTCAGCTCGAGCCGGAAAAGCATTATGGAACCCACGGAGACGAGGTTGTGGGTGGTAGCTCGGGCTACTAGAATTCAAGAAGAAGGAGGCTCCCGTTGGGGAGAAACCCCAACATTTTTTGAAGCCGATACGGGTGGCACGATCACGAAGGTCGAATGAAAATGAAGATCGTTGGAGGTTACCTAAGGAGGTAGCATTGGGGTTGCGAAGTAAAATAATACTAAGCTAATTATAAAAAAAGAGGAGAAGATCCCATGTTGTGTTTTCGGCATGGATATCTGCATTAAGCAGAAAACTATGAAGATGTAAAAACTATTATGGTATGTGAGGTTAGAGGAAAATAATCGGCTAATGACATCTCAAACTAGGCAACTGCGGCAGGAAAATGCTTGGGGGGTCATACTAAAAATCAAAACCTAGCTTGGGGTTGGTTCATGATCAAATTCTAAGGAACATGTGGAATGGATAATGGAACATATTTGGAACTGCGAAAAATACCTATCTTATTCGAAGTGGACTCGCTATTTGGTGCGAAAAGGGGGAAAAAATTGAAGAAAATCCCGATTAAGGTAAACACGGTGATGATTCCCTTCAAGACGGATTATGAGCACCCAGATCCATAGGGAACCTCTAGGGTGATTCCTAAGTATAGTATTTCCTTCATGCCATGGACTTTGAGAGTCTTGTGAAATTTTTAGTCGATCTAAATCCCAAAAGATGGACTAGCGAAGAAATAATAAGTGAATATAAGGAATTAGAGTTCACTTAGATCTTTTTGGATTATGAACATATGCCCCTCTGCATACACAGGTGTCTAAATATGGCCATTTGGAAAAGGAGTGCGCCTTGGACGTTGAGAAGGAAAACGAAGAGGGAAAATCGTGTGCCGAAGAGCCTATTTGGTACCGAGAGGAGCCCCGAGAGAGCGGGGATGTTTTAATGGAAGGGTCGAAGGAGTAGATAGTCACGAGAAAATAGAAAGTCCCGATGAACATTTTGGTTAAGCACAGCGAGTCTTATAGCTGTGGATCCAATACTTTGGAATAGCCTCCAGCCTCCTCTCCCCCCCCCATGTGGAGAAGCTAAGGATGTGGAAAATCTTCGAGGCATACGATCACGGTCACCCTGAGTCTACTTACACATATTTTTGTTCTTCAATTTTTGATTTTCAAAGGCTTAGTCACTTGCAAGACATCTAAAATGGAATCTGCACATAAATGCATGATGTTATAAAATCCTGGAAAATATCATAACCTGCATCCCAAATGTCCCCCTCGGTTCCCCCACCATTAGGGACCATGGGCATCCCCCTCCTCCCATGACCTTTGAAAATCCCCTTAAATTTAAGATATATGTGGCGAAGAAGCCCACGGGAGGATTTAATTGGATGTATTGGAGCCTCGAGCCATGTCGACAGGTCCCTAGAAAGACGAGGGGTAGGAAATCAACACTCTCCCAAAAAACCGAGTTAGGCCAAAATTGACATAGCGGTTGGGAAGCATATTTTCCTTTCACCGGGGTGTGGGCGGCGCGGACCCCCTCCCTGGGTTGTCGGCCAGTCATTCTCTTTTTTTCATTGTGGATTTTCTAGTGGCTTAAAAAACTAGCACTTAGGGTTCTATTGAATTCTATGAGTCGGAGAGTCCTTATGTTACAACGGACCTTGGGGGTGGGGGAGGAAGTGGTTGAAGATCTCATCAGGATGTTCCCGGGAGTGGCAGTGCAAAGCTTTGGAGGCCCAAGGAAGGTCGGGGGGTTTGGAGTTGGGTATTAGGTGGAGTAGTACAGAGATATTTCCTCCGGAGTTATGAAAAATGCCTTGGTATGGAGGTCTATTAAAATGAACTATGTCCTCACTTCTAATCCTCGATATGTATGGTCCATGTTTGGATATGGTGCTGAAGTACTGAAAAAATCTCCTTCCTAAGTATTTGTATGAAAATCCTAACCTCATTCTCGGAGGACCTAAATTTCTCCTTGGGGATATCGGAATCCTGGGCCCTTATACCGAGCAAAGTTTGCCTTGGTTATTGTTTCCTCGGTAAACTACTTTCCACACATACGATTGATGCAAACCTTATTAAACCCGAGGCCCACTTGGAGAAAAGAAGAATTGGTGAGGATAGGGTGGCAAAGAAGGATGAATGTTTTCTCACGAATGAAAGAGATGGTAGCCAGAAACTTTGTTTTATAGCATTGGGTTAGGGAAGGAGGCATCCTTGACCATTTTCCATCATACAGAATTAAAGGTCCTAATAAGCGAGAGGCGCTACCTTCAGAAATTCAACTCCAAATGGCTTAAATATGAGTCTTTCAACCATTTGTTCCATTCCACGGAGAAGGAGTGACGGATGGGCAAGGTAGTAAGAGTTCTCTATTTATGGAGAATCTCAAGAAAATGAAAAAAATCTCTCTTGGAATGGGGAAAAGGCTAAAAAACTCGGCGAGGAGGAAGAGAGTTGTAGAAGATCAATGAAGAACTAGACTTCCTTGAAAGCGGAGGGTGTGGGTTATGTCTCTATTGAAATGAGGGACATAGTGGATATATGAAACATCAAGAAATAAAATCTTACTAGAAAGGAAGAAATTTGGAACCTCAAAGCAGGGCCATTTGGTTGACGAAAACCGCTGAAATTCTTCTAGAACTATGCAAAAGGAAGGAAAAATATAAATACTATGCAGGGATGAAAATGGAGGAAGGAAATCTTGTAAATGTTTGAGGGACTTATCATCGTTGAAGATGTTAACATTCAAATCCTCACATTCGAAAAGCCTTGAAGGCTTGATAGTGAAAGATTGGGGTGGCCCAATTTTTCTGGGATACGTTCGAAGAAGGGGAATGACGGTGTAATGGCCCAATTGTCGAAGAGGAGGTGTAAGGGATTCTCAAGGAAATGCGAGAAGGATAAGAGCCACCGTCTTTGATGGATGGATAGTGGAATTACTTGCAACACTTCTTTAAATATTTGGGATAGGTTTGCTAGCTATGGTAGAAGACTCGAGGAGCACGTGTGCCATATTTCTACCTTCCGATTCAACTTTCCCTGCCCTCATTTTCCCAAGAATGAGGATCGAAATATTTGATTATTTTAGACCTATATCTCTTTGTACATGGTTATAAAATCATTGCAAAGGTGATATCAACCGCTTAAAAATATTTCCTTTTAAAAACATTTCGTTGGAACAATTTGGTTCCTAGATGGATGGAAAATCCATGAAGACGTTAGGGTGGCACGGTAAACTATTTAGAACTTGAAAATAGCTTAAAAAAGAGCTATTATAAAAATTGATCTTGCAAGAGAATATGACGAGAATAGTGGATGTATCTCCATACACTCTGACTCACCTCGGATTTAGGATTGATTTGCTCAGTGGCAGTGATGAGGTGTATCTGTCTGATGTTCCATCCTCGTCGAAGACTACAACTCCATTTTCAAATAAAAAGAGGCCTTTGCCGAGATGCCTTTTATCCCCTCTCACTCCTCCTTGCTATGAGAATACTTGTGAGTGAATGATTCATGATGCTAGACGAAAAGAGAGAAGTGAAAGAATTGAGGTTTTGTACGACCTTTCCGTACCCTCTTACTCATTATCGATCGTATCTTTTTGTTCGATGGTAAACATAAAAATACATTCAAAGTATCAAGCGGTGCTTGACATCTTCTTAAAGGCCCTTGTATTAAGCATCAATAGCTAAAAATCATTCTAAATGCTACTTGGAAGGTCTCTACCATGCAGTGAATAGAATCTCGGATGTGTTGCCTTTTCGAGGTAAAATCCCTACATGATAGCTTCAATTAGTGAGCTTCCATGTAAAGCAGTTATTGTTGAATTAACGTTGTGCTTGACTTGTGGAAAAAATGAATCAAGAATGAAAGGCAAGTGGAGCTTTAAATAGCTCTCAGATGGGGAGGATTTTGCGTCAAATCCATTGCTATGTGCATCCTAGTGTGTTGGGAAGCAACACATGGGTTCCAAAAATCATCACTCTCTACAATAAAAAAAATCTGCTACGGTTCCTGTGGTCGGGCTATAATACGGAACAAGTAATGCCATGGGTGGCATGGGAAAATAGTGGAGCAAAGGCACAGGGAGGTGGGGGAAACAAGGAGCTCTCTTCCTTCACCCTCTCTGCAGAAAAGCAGGCTGGAGACTCATGACCCTGAAACTGTGGACATCTATGACAACGATAAAATACATTGGCCGATGCCAATGGATGAATGGTTGCATCTCCCGGTCATTAGGGGAATTTTGAGGTCTAAAATGGGCCTCTAAGGAAATTATAAAATAATAGTGGAAAAAAATCAAATAAGATTTGATGACATCATCGAATTTTATAGGGAAAAATGAAAAAAACTACTTTTTCAACTCATATTTCAACTTATCTCCCAAATTTTCCTCCAATTTCAAGCGGAGTACTCGTTGGATGCAAAATTTAATTCCTCATCAATAGTGCCATATGTATCTGCAGTGTGTCCTGCTACCGAAGAATGAAAATACATAAAAAAACGTAGTTGTAATCATGTTTTTTTTTTTTATGTATTTGTTTCATGTAGCGGGGTTCATTGAAAGTATGCAACATGAGCCTCCTTGGATAAAGAATTAAATTACACTCACGATAATCACTAAGTGAGTAAAATTATTGGGATATGCGAAAATACGAGTTGAAAAATAGTTTTATTATTTTATTATTTTTTTAATATTTTTTACCCTTTTATTTAAAAAATAGTAAATCATCCCCCATAGTTGAAATCGTCATCTTGAATCCTATTGGTTGTTATAAAGTTTATTTTTGTTATACATTTTTTCTTGGAAGGCCCATTTTAGACCTCAAAAATTCCCCTAATGAAAAGAAAGTGAAAAAAATGTCTTGATCGTAAGGAAAGCCATGCGGCATCGATTAAAACCATTAAACGAGGGCTTGTCTTGGCATATAGGAAGATGGTGCATAGGTAATTTTGGGTTGTGACTCGTGGGTGGGTTACAATGGAGGCTACCCTCTCTAGAGGTAGCACGAACATACGGAACATAGGCGTGGCCACTCTAGGCATAATGACTGAGTTTTACGAATCAGCAGAAGTATGGAGATAAGCATGGATGTTAAGAGAGGCCATCTTGAATATAGGTGGAAAAGAGGAATGGAAGGGCTACATCAACGATCTAAAACGGAACAAATTTACGAATTTACGAGTTCAGATGAGCTTAGGTGGGTTCATTCCCCTTGAGGACGTTATGCAAAGAATTCGACTCTGAAATGGATAATGACATAAAAGGGATTGGAGGAGCCGAAGTGGTGGTATAAATCATTGTGGGTGCTAAAAGGCACAGTGAGAAATGAAAAGCTGTTACTTTTTTTTATTGCATCTACGAGAAAAAAATTCCCTCCCTAGGAATTCCTACAACGAAGGGTAAGATAGGTCCGAGTTGGTGCACCATGTGAAGGTTCTACTGAGAGTCGGTGCAACATCTTTTCTCTCTTGTGCCTTTAACATTGGTCTTTGAGTGTTCCCAGAGACTCCTAAACTCATAGGAAGATGGGAAAGGTCAAACCATATTGGAGGCATGGAAAAGATGGTCGGAATAAACTCCAAATGACGGGGGTGAGGAACATCCCACTTATCTTTAGCATGTGGATATTAGATTACAAAACAAAGCATGTTCAAGAGCGTGTGTTTATAAATCTTTTAGCTACGAAAGGGTGTCCATTTATGAATATATTCCCATTCCATGGGAGTCCACGACTATGTCACAATTATCAAAATAGAAGATATTAGGGGTGAAATCCCGTGGGCTTGTTTTGATGGGGCTTCGACCAAAAAATGGGTGTGGAGCAAGGCTCACCAAACACACCTCCCCTTTTGGAAAGTGTACAAAGCTTCGGTTGGACTTGGGCATGGATCAAATAACTTTGTGAAGACTTAAAGCTCTTCATCCTCTTACGTGTAAACTCTCTCGTTTGAGCTAAGAAGCTCAAATATTTGGTGACTATGAATATCATAAAATGGTTTAATGGATCACAAAGATTCTTAAACTATATTGTCATCTTTATTAGATAAGGTCTTGGTATTCAAATCTTTATTTAATAAAATATCTTCTTGTCATATTTACGAGGAACAAAATAGTGATCAAGACACTCCTTTCTAAGGAGGGCATTCAACAAGATATGGGAGTTGCGGGTAGCGAAAAGAGTTTGTGGGGATTGGTTCGAATCATGAACAACCTTCCTTTTCTCGCTAAAATGATCCTATATCTATTTCTCTCTTTTTTTTTTGTTAATATCAAAATTTGTCTCTAAACTTTCATTACAACTTCTTATGTTTATTTTTCAACGATCTTGAACTACACTTTAAAAAGTTCACACCATCTGTTTCGATTGTTTTCATCTTAGGAGGATACAGGAGATAAGGTGTGGGTTTCTCTTGTTTTTAGCTTTCAAAACTACTATATGTAGAGAGTTTCTACATCACAAGTGTTCTTTTTGGAAAGTTTCACAATTAATAAATTACGCTCTTCACCTGACCCAGGTAGTTTTTCATACAAGTAGGGAAGGCGAGGGTGGAAGTAGATTCACTCTATGTGATCCTTTTTGAAAAGGGCTGAGGAAATGGTTGAATATTTTTTTCCTTCCAAACAGCAGTAAATCCATATTTTCTTTTCTCAAACAAAGGGAAACATATAGTTTCATTGAATGTCATGTTTATACTATGTAACCTTCTATACTTGATAGAAAATTTTGATTTTCTTTCAGAAAAAAAAACACACCTGCTTTACAAAAAAAAAATTTGTAAGATATAAATAAGGAATATTTTCTTTCATTAAATACTTATTACTATTATACAATATTATATTATGTCTCCTTTTAACATATCCCAACAATCTTGCTTTCACATGTAGGATACACGATAAATTGAGTGTTTTATGTTAATAAGAGAACATACATCAAAATGATTTAAAATTACTAAAGAACCATAACTATGCCATATAATTTCAACATAACAAAATTCAGACCATATAACCTTGCATGAAAACTTGTACATATGACCTGTTGAATAATTAACCAATCGAATAAACCAACTAATCACAATCTATTTATTTATTAGCGAGTTATATGTGTCATAATAAACATAAAGTTACCTTACAAAGAAATTTTGAACTAAGTGTGGTCATAATAATTAGCTAAGAAACTACCAAATGGGAACAGGAAATCGACAAAGGTAAATGATTTCAAATCTTGTATTGTACAAATTTTGTGTTTTTGCCTACTACTATCCTTCATGATTTAACGGAAAATCCATTGAGACATCATTGAAGATACGAAAGCTCAACTTCAAAGATAACAATTTATGTAAGGTAATAGAAGCTCGAGACAATAATCCAAGCTCCTAAACACAAATTGCAAAAGAACAAATGCTACATGATCCATTGATTTTAAGTCACCACAAATAACGTTTTCCTCACTATACTAGATATTTCAAATGTTTGGATTCTCTTTTCCATGTAAATCACCACCACTATTTTGCGTACGAAACGTGCTACGAACGATATGTCATCCAAGGTTTTTATCACTCGATGTTTGTCCTTGATTAATATTAACAAATACGCATGTAAATAAAAATCATCTCATCGATAAATTACACCACCTACACCCTCTTGACACATTCAAAAAACCACATAAGTACTAGAACGTCAAATCTAGAAACATGCTTTTCATATACTTTCAACATAACACAAATTCATATGTGCATAAATACATAAAACCATTTTGTGTGCAAAAATAAATCACACACAACCACCTCTACATAGCTTTGTCGGCACAACTAATTTCAAACTCAACAATGCCTTCCATCGATCATCAACATTTGAAGATGATATTAATAAATACGAGTCTCATATATAATGGGAAAACATTTTTTGAAATACTTTCCTAAATAAGAACCAATGAAGACATTTTTATATTTATTATTTTAATATACATTTGACAAATAATGTTTTCTCACGCACTATTTCAAAAAACATAGTCCATTTTGTGAAAAAATCTCTCAAGATTTCATTGTGTTCACCTCTTCACTCCTAAAAATCTATTAATAATAAAATAAGAATTGCTCTTGTGCACAATCTACTAATATTGAAATGCATTACACTCACTTCTCTCATTTTGTACAAATTCCACACTCAATAATGCCCTCGGCATTGAAATAAAAGCCAGTATTAATTAGTGATCATCTGCTGTAGAAATACCTCCCTAAATGGGAATGAAAATATGAGATTTGAAAATTTATTATTTTAATAAATTTTACACAAAATTCTAACATAACATCGACACCATACTTCTACACTAAATAACACCCTTTAATTAGTCATCGACACTTGAAACTATGCACACACTATCTCCTAATAGCCACCTCCACACAGCAACCCAAACACCACCTTACACACAACTACTTCCCAAATTTGGAGAAAAATTTTCCCATAATTTAAAATAGTTTCTTTATTTATTATTTTCGATCAACCTTACTATGAAAACCTTAAAATCGTCATTTTGATGGTAATTAACTGAAAAGTCAATAACGCCTGAAGTGGAAATTGAAGTTCAATGCTATAATTTTAATTTCAATTCATGATAATTTTTAATAATCTAACTCCATGATAAAAATATCATTGTCTCATTTAATGTGAATAATTTGAGGTCATTACAATAATATAATTTTGAAAGAAAAAACTTTGTGTCTTGTTAAAATATCATTTCTTTATTTAAATTTCCTAATTTATTTTAAAATATTAAAAGTTTCTAATTAATTAGAAAAAATTAAAAATATATTTTAAAACAAAAATACTTTCAATTCAAACTTATATATGATATTTACGCGTTTGTAAATTATTATTCTGTTGAAAACAACTTTCCTAAATTGCTACATGTATTATTTGTACCTGATTTTAATGTTAGACAATTCAAATGATTTTTACCTTACGATTAATATTTATTATTTTAATCGATTTAAAAAAATATATATTAACGAATATCGAACTCCGTGAGAGTTTCTACAACATAGGAGAACTCCATGAGGGTTTAACTCTCATACAACGGATTTTCTTCGACTATGGCTGCAAATTTGTTAAAAAGGCAAGGACATTGCGGTTAATTCATCGAGCTCATTTTCTTCTGCGGTGGTGTGAATTTGTTGACAAAGACATTGCGGTTAATTTACTCACTTTCTACGAACTCGGTAGTGACCATGGCCTTAACCCTTCCTGCGAAGGGCAGAAAACCGTTGAGATAGGAGTTCTCGTTGTTGAGGGCTAAGCTCATCCGTTTCACATTTCTCATTTGAGCCTTGGCGTGTTCGGCCTAAAGTGCTTCAGCTCCCTGTGATTAATCTGGGTCGTGGTGTCCTTCTGAAAATCCTCAATACAATATTTGAGGGCCACCTTCTCTCTTTTATTCATCTGGTTCTTCTTGTTTTCGGTAGTGGCCCCAACACCAAACATTGAGAGAATTAACAAGGCTCACGTACGCCCATTGCCTTCACAACATCACTTTGTTTGGCCCTCGAGAGACCCGGTTAAGAAAGGGGTGACCATGAAGATTCGGATGTAGAGTCACTTTTCAAGAGATTTTGATGAATTGCGACATGCTTGTATGGCCGTGGTGAAGTTCACGTCCCTGTCTCTTGCTAAAGCCGGTATAACAACAAACGAACGGTAAAAGATGATGAAAACGTGCAAGTAAGAATTCTGTTATGAGCATGTCTGCAACGAAATCACTTTTCCTAAACCTATTTTTAGGTATATTCATCTCTCTCTATATACGGGGTTTGTGTTTAATTGATATGCTTTGTTGCATGACCATAAGCCTAGCGGAAATCGATAATTGAAAAAATGTGATACTTTTTAGCCTTGTGGGTGGATGAACCATAAGACAATGCCCATGTAAGTTAGTGCAAGGCACTTAGAAAATATTTCAGCAGTGATGTTGAAGTTCTTCATTAGAATACATGTGAATAAATAATTAAAGTTTTTACGAAGGATTCTATGTTAGCTATTGATATCTAGTAAGGAATAACATAAATTGGGATTGGGTTATATTGCTTGGCATCAAGCAACTATGATGGATTTGAGAATGATTTCATGGCGTTTGTGGGTGGAGAGGTTTTTATGGGTTCTACGGGAAATGCTATGTGAAGTTAGATAAATTGATTTCGTTACGGAAGACGAGATCAAATCGAGGAGCTTGTTCATCCATGCACATTTGCGATTTCTTCATATTCTCATAGAATTGGATTTCTTTGTTTAGCTTATTTGATGTTGTTTGCTGTTAACTATTATTATTAATGAATAAACCGGAAGCTTCGGAGGCTTCTTTGTTTATACTCAAACTCTTTTAGTAATGATTTGAATTGGCCATGATAAAAAGTTGTCTTCCCCATATGAGTTTAAGTAGACCATTGTTAAGCTAATCATATCTTGGGTAAGATTTTTTCATATGACGGGAATGGACCAATTGAGCTGTCTAAAAAATTGTATGAATCCTCTATTTTTTCTTATAGTGAAGGAATGTATTGCATGGGTAAAAGAAAAAGGAAACCTACGAAATAGTATACGAAGAGAAATTTATTGAAACGATGGTGTGTTCGGAGTGATATCCCTCAACAGAAAAATAGAAAATAAAATAAAAAGGACCATCAGAGAGCTTATATGATTTAGTTGATAATGCTTTGTGCTAAGATACGTTTAATGTTAATTTGGTTTTCAAATTGGTGAGCAACCTTTAAAACATGCTCACGGATGAGAAAGGAAATTTGAAGGTGTTTGATTTTTGGATTGGTGTCTTGCACCGAGGTATTGTATTTGCATAATTCTTTTGTCACAGGCAAGGTTCTTAAAGGTTTAAAATTTCAAAATTCTTGTCAACTATTAAAACTCACAGGAAACCTTTGTTACTCACCTAAACTACCGGTAACAAAAAAACACAAAGAATAGTATGCTTATCATGGGGCATAAGAGCAACCGGTTGATATAAGAAACTCACAACTTGAATTCGATTCGAGAGAGAAAAAATTGGGTCCAGGCATAAAAGCAACATTGACGAGTCTCTATTTATATTTTATGGAAGGGATTCCCTAGGCATTCATCCTATTATTACTTGTACTGGAGATTGATTTAATTTCATTTCATTTCTGTCTGCTCAGTTTAGAATGGACCCTCAGAACTATGGTTAGGAAAATCATCAACTTAACATTTGATTACAAACCCATTTCCAAAATTCTGACAAGGAATTTTTAAAAATAATAGTGTAATCATATCCCCTTTTCTTATTTCAACTGTTGTTAGATCCTAATGTTGTGTCTAAACACAATTTGTGTAGACAGGCCCTATAATTTCTACATCTTGTGGCTCCCCAAATTATATTGCCCATGAGGTATAAAAATCAAACTCTTCATCTAAGATTTGTTAGAGATAATATGGGAATTACAACATATGTTTTTTTCCTATATCAATCCAGCATATTGGTTATGGTTGGAAGGTAATTTTTTGTTAGAAGTACGATGGAAGGGAAACAAACATTTGGTCTTGTGGGGTCATTATATTTGAACTTCTTACAGGTTTTTGCCCCTTTGAAGGTTATAATGAAATTGAACAACATCATAAGGTATACTGAATATGAATTTCAACTTTATAGTGGACCTAAAAACAATTTTGTTGCAAAGCTCTTGAGTGGGTCAAATTGAAAAATAAAAAAATGAACACTGAAATTTCCGTTGGCCATAATGGGAACTGGTAACAGTCCTGGCTCTCAGTCTCATATATTGACACACAATAAAAATCAATCTTGTGATCTTGTTTTTAACTTAATAATATTTTACTTCACAACAATTTTTGATTGCTGATGGTAGAGGTTTTATTGGGTCATATATTTGTAAAGCAAATTTTTCCTTTCCTTCATGGTTCTGTCATGGGGTCAGGAATCTAATCACAAGGATATTGGATCCAAGACCAAAGAGCATATGTTATAAATTATTTCTAAAACCATATTGCAATATCTGGATTGCAATTTGTTTGGATTTATTCTATACTTCAAAATTCATGACAAAATCAAATATGACTGCCTCTTGTAGCGGATAACAATAGCATAGATTTATGAAGATGAGTGGTTCAAGAAAGATTACTACCCTCCCGCAGAGCCCTGGAATGAAGAAGAAATTAATTCAGATGATGTACACGCTACATTTGGTATCACAGAAGTGAGGCTTCCATAATATTCAAAACATTCTTATGATGTACAAGTGAATACTATATTCAAAGGGTTATGAAATGTACACATTTATTCTTTTATGCTATGATCTATCTTATAGGAAATTACATAAACTAATAAAATTAATAGGGATAATCTGGGGACAAATTTGGATTTTGTAGGAGAATTTGGTGACAAATGATATGATACATGGCTTCATCAATGCCTTTCAGCTGATAGAAATGTCTAAAGACCTTTACTTTTCTAGGTTCTTTGAAAAAGAGGTATGACTCCATATGCCCAATATTAATTATTTGATTTTGTGCTGAAGATGTCTTCAGTCATTCTGTGAATATTGTGATATTTCAAATATTGCACTGTTTCTTATCCAAACTAAAGTAAATACCATGATATTCAGTCAAAAATGTTTATGTTTAGAAGGATTTTCCATAAGTAATGGGGAAAAATATGTAGTGTTCCACAGGGATGTGTCCCCTAGGGTGAGGTGCATGTACCTCACACTTCCCATGCACCTAGGATAGGAGACATCTGGGAAACATTTCCTTTGTTCACATTTTGTGGAGGAAACATTTCTCAGTGTGAGGGACGTGTTTCTCCAAAACGGGTGTTTCTAGGCACTCCCTCAAAAAAGGACGCTCAGAAGTACTCAGAGCACCTTTTCTAAGAGGAACATTGAGAAGCATCCTTTTTGAGTTTAAGTTATATCAATTTACTATTCTATTCTTCAGATTCCAATATCTATTGTAGTCTATTTTGCTTGGAACTAATTAGATTCTAGAATAATGAATGATGAATATAGATTAGTGTATTTAATTATTTAATTCAATTATGTATGGAACAATATATTTATGCTTTCATTATTGAATATATATATATATATATATATATATATATATATATAGTTTGTGCTCATTCCTCTCGGAACATTTGATGATATCAAAGAAAAAGTATCCTCTCATCTTTCTGCGATACTTGCTGTAAAAGATGAATTAAGAGGTTCCATCTATTCTTAAAAAGTGTGAGATTTACCGTCGTAACGTAATTAAGTATTATGGTGTACATTTGGCAAACAAAAGGTCATAGAACAACGAGTACCAAAGATATTGAGGTGGGCATTGTGGGTTTCTACCGAAGGAAAAATTTTTACCCTTTCTTTCATTAACTCTTTCTATCTCTCGCTAAATTTATTCCCTTCTGGATTCTTTCAAGCTTTGTTATACCAATATTCTCTACCCCCTTAAAAAGAATGCTTTTTTGGGAATCAGAGGTTTCAGGAGCTGAGTAGGAGAATCTGAGCTTAGAACTGGATAAATCTACTTCTCTATAATGAGGAGGAGAAGTAGGTTCAGGTAGAGCATCTCTCAAGTGCTCTAAAGATTTTGCAATAATACCCATATTAGAACTTATATCATTCAACTGTTGGGTATGTTCATTCTGTGTTCCCAAGACTTCATTATAAATAGAATTCATCTTCTTAATATGTTCTTTAACTTCTAAGACATCCCTTGCAAGGTCATCAATATTCTGTAACATGCACACAATTTGATAGTTTGTGTAATTGTGCATCTTTTCTGATTCTAACTGATCTGGTTCTGTTACCGATTTAGTATGTAACCATTGCATATCAGCCTTTATAGTCCCATTTTTGAAAGTTCTTCTTGAACTACCAGTATCCAGATATCTTTCATTTATCTGGGCAGACAGGTCTTGTTTAGCTCTGGGAAGAGAGAAGCTTTTAATATCAGGAATCATAACTTGGGATTCGTGTTTTGGAGACTCAACCTGGAAGGTGGAAGGGGATGGAACGCAAAATTGGCAGTCATTACCTATATGTGATGTAAAATTTCTGGGATTATCTCTTTGAATAGAAGAAGCAGGATATCTGACAGACAAACTCCTGGGAATAGCTGAAGGAGATGTTTGGGAAATGGATATTTTATTATCACTTCCCCCTAAAAATGGAGATCTATGCAAAGAGGACATAGATCGAGAAAGAGAAGTAATAGTGAACTTGAGACCAGTAGATCCATCAAAATGCTGGATAAGAGAAAATTGCTGAGGAGCCTTGGATGTTTGCAGTTGAGGATATTTTTGTGCAAGAGGAGTATAAGTGCTACTCCATTCATCAGGGAGAGTACAGGCTGCAAATCCAATTTGATAATTTGTTCATTGGAAAAGCTTAATTTTGACAAACTGATCAAATAAATAGCACTGTATGTCTTCATAAAATCTTCCTATTCTAAAATTCTACTATTTTCTTTAAACTATTGAAATCATTAGCAATACCAACTTTGAACTGTAGAATGATGGTAAAAATAAGAAAAGGTCTGGTTCCAGGCTTTCGGCGAAGGATACAATGGAGAAAATGTATGCTTATATCAAGATTCTAGGCTTGTTAGTTGGGAAAGTAAATCCTTTCAAGGCTGGTATACAATACAGATATATTGTCCTTCACCGCTCTTTTCGTAAAATCTGAAAATGAAACATATATAAGAGCACATGGATTTTTTAGTAGGGGTACGAATAAAATGCAATGGAATATTTTTGATTAAAAAGGTTATTGGAATTATTTTGATGTTGTTCACTATATTTCCAAATGCATCTTTTCTGGAAAACACTTGGAGAGCACTGTGGTCCACAGTGAATATGTTAGGAAGTATGTTCATGTATAACTAGAATGCATTAAATTAAAATAAACTTTGAGAGAAAAGTAGAGAAATTTTTTTTGATGTTGTATATTAGTTTCACACATTTGTTTTTAGAAAAAATTGTTATTAAAAGAGTCCTGAGCTTTTCCTTGTTGGCAACATAGATTCTACCTGAATTCTATCCTCTCTCTGGTATCATTATTGAATCCAAACCACAAGTAAATGGACTAGTAAAAGACATAATATAGTTTTTAAGTGATTATCCTTGGAATATTATTAGTCTCAAAACAATTTGGCATCTAAAAAGTAAGATTTTTTGTATTGCTTTTGTCAATTTTATACAGGAAAGTTCTCCCTACAGTGAGGGCATTTTCCCAAGTTGACATGTTCTCCAAAACTGACATCACTATCTCTCATTCTATTATTTCTACAAATTTTACAACATTGGGTGACCAAGTTTGTTTTCAAACCCTTACTTTCTCTTCCATATGGTCTAAATTTTCTTCAAATGTGAGATAATATTGAATAAATTTGTATGATAATATTTCAGAAGAAAATAAATAAACTATTTATAGACATATAGTCTTTGTGGGAGATGGTGTAAAAAATAAACTTTTTTTTATTAGTTTACATTTTGAAACCTTAAGATTGTACCTTAAATGTTAAAGCATGAAAGTGGATTACTGTTCATTACAATGGGTGCAATGAAATCACTATATGATAATTTCACATAAAAAATTTTGAGAGCAGAGCCTTGTAAAGTTCAAGAACATACAGACAGTAGGGCATATTTTGGAAGTGTCTCACACACACATATAGTTGAAGAAGGTTGAAGAAGGCCTAAAACGATAACAATGTTGTGACCTATGGCATCTCTATTCTTTCAATAACGTCTTCTGTACATAGTAATACAAGTACAATTAGGGTTATAAGTGTTTGATTGGAGTGTCTTGTTGGAAATATGATGCAGAGTGTTGTCCTCGATGGCAACCTACTTGATAAAGTTGATGGCAACCTATTTGATGAATTTTTTCTTGATGGAAACCTATTGAACTTGATGGAAACCTACTTGATGAGTTAAGGGGGAGATTGTTGGCAATGTGATACAATATATTGACTTTGATGGACCCTGCTTGATGAAGTTGTCCTTGATGGAAATGATGTAAATCTGATGTATCTCAGATCAGCTCAGAAGTAACAGAAGAAGGAATTTCAGTAAGTGCAAGAATAATGATAAAAATGGTATGTCACAAAGCATACGCAGGTTTGTTAAGGAGAAGTAGCGTATGCACGCGGAAAAGTATGTGCCAAGTCGTGTATGCCCATTTGCGCTCTAATTTTATAAAACCAGGGGAAATTACCATGGTATTGACCCAAAGTATTGAGCGCTTGATTATCTATTTGATCCCATCCAAGAATACCATTGGAAGTAGTGTGGTTTTGGCTCAAGGTATTGATAAAGGCTAAATCTATTTAAGGGGAAGAGAATCATAATGCAAGGTGTGGAAGTGCATGGGATTTAATGAATACTTCACTCTAAAGTATATCTGCATGGTTGAACTCTGTTCTTAATTGATAGATCTGAATCTATGATGCACTTATGAATATGATGAAGGTTCGAAAGCTCTAGATCTGAAAATGGTGAATCTCTAGGATGATCTGAAAAGAAGTGATGAAGACCTGGCGCAAATCTGTTGAAGAAATTAAAGAAATCTGGGTAAGTTCATAGATCTGGTCTGTTTTGCAAATTTTATCTTTTATAGATCCATACGCAGGTTCGTGTCGTGAAAATCGCATATGGGAAGTTAGGGTTTTTCTATAAAATGCACAGATGTATACGCGGGTCTGTTTCATGAAAAGCGCGTGTACACGCGGGTCTGATTAAATAAAAGCACGTATGGTACTGAACTAATGGTTGCTCAAGGTTGAATGTGTTTCTGCATATTTATCCTGAAGACTGGGTTATCTCTGATATTCTGGTTACAGTGGTTGCACTGTTCTGTTGGAAGCAATAGGCAAAGTATGATAAGTGAAGAGTTGTGTTGAAGATGTTTGATCCAGTTTGAAAATTGATGAAACGTGGTCTGCAGTGGTGCTGAGGGTTGAAGCCTTCAGTGAGGGGGTTGTAGCTCCCTTCCGATGGTAGTACAGCCATGTGAAGCAGAAGGTGGCTCCACATCGGGAAGGCTTTAGCGGCGGGGGTTGTGGCTCCCTTCCTTGGAGAAGGCTGATAACGAGAGAAGGTTGTAGCCTTGTGGGTGGAGTGCTGCGTCTTTGGTGTGGGTCTCGCACCGATGCGGTGTTGTAAGATGTTTTCTTTTATAATAAATATTGAAAGGCGGGGCAATGACAGTAGTTTTCTCCCGAATTGGGTTTCCACCTAAAATCCTGGTGTTCATCCTTTCTTGATTATTATGTGTGTGATTATTTTGTTCTTCTTTTGTGCTCTCTTGCTCCCTAAACATCTAATAGTTTGAATATGGGTAATAATAAGATAAGAATTATCTGCATAATAAGAGATCTGAGCATACGCGAGTTTCCTTAAGGATATCCATGTATATACGCTAGTTTTGTTCTGTAAAGTAGCGTATGGGTTTTTGAGAAAAGAAAAGTAAAAAGTTGATTGACAGATCAAGATACTGATTCACCCCCCCCTCTCAGTATCTTTCCCAACAATTAGTATCAGAGCAGGTCCTTCTGAAAAAGCTTAGCCGCTAGAAGGAAGATCAAGCAAGATGAGCAATCAAGATGGAACAACATCTATCAAGCCTCTGCTCTTTAATGGAAGCAATTTAATCTTCTGGAAAACAAGGATGAGATCCTATCTTCAGTCTATGGGAATAGATGTATGGGCCATTGTTGAACAAGGATATAAATATCCAGCTACAATACCAACAGATCCGACTGAAAAGAAGAATTATGAAACAAGTACAAAAGACGATCAATAATAATGCTCTAACAGGAAGTCTAGCTGAATCAGAATTTGTCAAAGTTATGCAGCTGAATACAACAAAGGAGATATGGGACAAAATCATTCTAAGTTATGAAGGTGATGCAAAGGTAAAAAGTGCAAAACTTCAAACTCTCAGAATTGAATATGAAAATTTAAGAATGCATAGTGATGAGAATATTGCCAGTTTCTTTTTATGTGTTGATGATGTTGTAAATCGTATGAGAAATATGGGAGAAACAATAACTGAATCTACTTTGGTTGAGAAAATTTTAAGATCGCTAACAACAAAATTTGAGTCAAAAGTTTCTGCTCTTGAAGAAAAACAGGATCTTCAAAATCTTACTATGGTACAACTTCATGGCATACTAACCGCATATGAAATGAGAAGAGGAGGACCATCTAAAGTCAAAGGTTGTCTTTGGAAGCTACAAAATGAAAAGCAGTACAGAAAGTAGAAGGACCGGATGCTACGGAAGAGGATGAGGCAAATTTTATAAAGAAACTCCAACTTCGCGGGAGGTTCGGAGGTAAGCTTCCTTTCAAGTATTTTGAATGGAGGTTGGTCAGTATGTTGCTAGTGTCCTCAACAAAAAAACACTTGCAAAGGGAAGGAAGTAGCAAGAAGGAATAAGAATTGGTTTAACACTAGAAAAAGTTACTATACTCATGAAGACAGTGATGGGTTATCTGATAGTGAGGAAGAATGTGAACAAGATCTTAGACTTCTCATGGCATTTGAATCTAGAGAAGAAAAGGATACTTTTGTGGATGCTCTAGAGGAAAATGATTTTCTTGAAGAAAACAATCAACTCAAAATACGCTTAGAAGAAAGTAAAATACTCTTATAAGAAAGGAAAATAACCATAGAAACTCTGGAAAAGCAGTTTGAAGAAGCGAAGAAACACAATGAGAAATTAGAATGTGAAGTGGTAAGTCTAAGAAAAGAATTTGAGAAAGTAAAGACTCTGAATCTTAGATTTGCTAAAGGATCTGAAACCCTAGATGAGATTATCAAGGTACAACGTTCTCCTCTTATAAATACAGGTCTTGGATATACCGGAGAATCTTCTCAGGCTTCAGCACCAAATTATCTAAAAGCAGCTACAGCTGGTTTACAACATTCTGCCACTCAGCAAGGGAATAAAGAATCTTTACAGGTAAAGCATGATCATCTCAATTCAAAGAACACTAATAGGAATATCTTTCAAAGAAACACCAATCAACAGGTAAATTCAAGTAGAAGATTTCATGATCGCAGAAATTTCTTCTTCAATGGACAATGTTTCTCATGTCACAATTTTGGTCATAAAGCTATTCAATGTGTTGCATATAAAACCATCATGATAAGAGAAGCAAGAAAGAAAAGGATTGATATTGAAACAAAGAAGAATACCTATAACAACTTTTCTCCTCTTCTAAATGAAGTTGAATGTGCTTATTGCAATAACTTTGGCCATGAAGAATCTGAATGCAGGAGAAAAGTTCAGCCAAAAGAGCATTTTCCTTCAAGTTCCAAAGTATGGAAAAAGAAGGAATTACAGGTTGAAAATTGTGGCATAGCGTTATTTGCAGAAGGTGAAGAAAATCAATGGTACATTGATAGTGGATGCTCAAAACACATGACAGGTGACAAAAACAAACTTCGTGCATATAGTGCTCTAGAAAAGGAAAAGAAAGTTACTTTTGGAAATGATACTCCTGCTGTAATTAAAGGAAAAGGGTCTATGTTTCTAAAAGAAAAGGTGAAGGCTAATGATGTCATGTATGTGGATGGATTAAGGCATAACCTGTTAAGTGTAAGTCAAATGTGTGATCAAGGAACTGAAGTTGTCTTTAGTTCAAAAGAATGTGTGCTATGTGATCTTGATACAGGTAAAACAATTATAAAAGGAAACAGAACTCCAAGCAACCTGTATGTATTGAAGAACTGCAAAGAACAATGTTACTTGAGTAAATCTTCAGAAAACTGGCTATGGCATAGAAAGTTGGGCATCTAAGCTTCTCTCAAATCAACAAAGCAAGCAGACTTCAAGCTGTTTGTGGTCTTCCCAATATTACTCTACCAGAGAGTATCATATGCAAATCCTGCCAGTTTGGTAAGCAGACCAGAGTACAATTTAATGCCAAAGAAGGATCATCAATTAGGCCTCTTGAACTTGTTCATACTGACATTTGTGGACCTATGAGGAAAAAGTCACCACGTGGAGAAGAATACTATATCTTATTTATTGATGATTTCTCTAGAATGTGTTGGATTGGGTTGCTTAAACATAAAGATGAAGCATTTGAGAAATTTCAGATCTTCAAAGCACTAGTTGAAAATGAATTAGATCTAAAAATCAAGTGTCTTAGATCTGATCGAGGAGGAGAATATACATCAGATGAATTCCTTGAATTTTGTGAACAACATGGCATAAAAAGACAGTTTTCTGTAGCTGGCACTCCACAAAAAAATGGCGTAGCAGAAAGAATGAATAGAACAGTTCAACAAATGGCTAGAGCTATGCTTGATGATTCCGGAACACCTGACACATTTTGGGGAGAAGCAACACATACAACGGTAAATATTCTTAAAAAGGCACATGTTCATGTAAATAGTGATAAAATTCCATATGAACTCTGGTATGGTAATCCTCCCACTGTGAAGCATTTTAGAGTTTTTGGAAGCAAATGCTTTATCAAAATAATGATGAAAAACTTGGCAAGTTTGAACCCAGAGCAGATGAAGGAATACTTCTTGGTTACTCCTCTAGGAGTAGAGCATATAAATGTTACAATAAAAGACTTCGAAAGATTGTTGAATGTGGTGTGGCTATTGATGGTCACATTGAAAAAGAAGAAAAAAACAAGAAAAAAATAGGCAATGGTGACTTATGTCCTCTACATCGTAGAAATGATATAGATAATGAACCCAATGACCAGAAGAACATGAAAGATGATTTGTACGAAAAAGCTAATACGAGATATGTTCAAAGAAATAATCAAAGAATCTAAGAATTTTAGGACATAAGGGATCAAGTGTGCAGGCAAAGAAGGACCTTGTGGGTCTTGTGGGATCTTACAGCTATCTAACATTCTATCCACTACACCAGACACCAGTATCAATCAAGCTAGCAAAGATGAATGTTGGGTTCAATCCATGAATGAAGAGCTGGATCAAATTGAAAAGAATCATACTTGGGAATTAGTACCAAGACCTCATAACAAAAATGTCATTGGAACTAAATGGATATTCAAAAACAAGTTAAATGAGAATGGGGATGTTGTAAGAAACAAAGCTAGACTTTTTTGCAAGGGGTATACTCAACAAGAAGGTATAGACTTTGAAGAAACTTTTGCTCCTGTAGCTAGACTTGAAGCCATAAGAATGTTTCTTGCTTTTTCAAGTTTTCAACAAATCAAAGTTTATCAAATGGATGTTAAATCTTCATTTCTCAATGGTGATCTAGAAGAAGAAGTTTATATAGAACAACCAGAAGGATTCATTTTGGGAAATGATGAAAATCTTGTTTGTAGACTTAAAAAAGCTCTATATGGTCTCAAACAAGCTCCAAGGGCATGGTATTATCGTCTTGACAAATATCTTCATCAACAAGGATTTTCAAAGGGGTCTGCTGATAGCAACTTATACACAAAAATTGAAAAATGATAAACTATTGATTGTGGTTTTATGTTGATGATATCATTTTTGGGAGTAATGAAGAATCCATGAGTCAGAAATTTGCTTCTGTCATGCAGCAGGAATTTGAAATGTCCTTACTTGGGGAACTAACATTCTTTCTTGGCTTGCAAGTGCATCAAACTACAGATGGTATATTCCTATCACAAGCAAAATATCTTAAGCAAATTTTGAAGAAGTATGGCATGGAAGAATGCAAACCTGTAAGTACACCAATGATAACTAGATGTAATCTCAGTTCTAATGATGATTCCCCCACGGTGAATCAACCAGAATATAGATCTATGATAGGAAGTCTACTTTATCTCACTGGGACAAGACCAGACATTATGCATGCATTTGGGATTGTTGGACGATTCCAAGCTAATCCAAAAGAGTCTCACCTTCAGACTGTGAAAAGAATATTCAAATATCTACAAGGAACTCAAGACTTTGGACTATGGTATCCAAAGAATACTAATCTTATCTTATGCTTACATTGATGCGATTGGTGGAAATATTTGTTGATCGGAGAAGAAATGCCTGGTAATTGTGCATTCTATATGAATGGTGTTTGAAGTATCTTGGTTCGTGAAAATAAAACTCCTTTATCTAAATGAGAAGAAAAATATATGGCTGCCCGCATCTTCTTATGGCTTCTTTGGATAGTTCACAAACTTTCTGAACAAATCAAATGTTCCTATATCTCCATTATGTTTGATAATACAATTATATAATTGTCAAAAATCATATTGAATCATATTGCTGCCATTCCAAGACCAAGCATTCCCATCAAGTATCACTTCATACATGGTTGGTGCTTGAAAAAAGGTGAAGTTGGAGTATGTTCCTCCAAAGAACAAGTTGCTGATATCTTTACCAAACTGTCTTCGGGGAAAAATGCAAATGTCTCGGGACGAGAAGCCGAAGTAGTCTCGCAACAGAAAATCAGCACGCCATTAAAATATTAAATTGGATACACGGGTTTCATGAAACACAGTATATATACGGGCTTATACTGAGCATACTTGTGGTTAGTTTCTTTGACAATTTTTGAAATTACGACATTCTTACGACCAGTCGTAGTCTTGTTTGGTATCCCAATCATATGATATGTTGAGCTGATATTTAGTCTCTTATTTTGAAAAGTGTTCGAGAGTTTCCTGGCTAAGGAGGAGTTTGGAAATGTGGGATCATTGGATGCACGATTTCGAGAGCATTAGCATTCTTGAATATGTTGTTATTGGCATTATGATGGTTCTGAAATATGATCTCTCTCTTGAGGTCTTTTGGTCTTGGTTATAAAAGGTCCTGTTTAATTTGGGTGAAAAAGGATTGTATTGAGACGTATGATGTAAATTTCTAGTATTCAATTGCTATTAAAGAGAGCTTGTTCGAGTTGCCAGCTTCACTTGGTTGGGTAGTTGAGTCAAAATGTGTAAACCCACTTGGTTGGGTACTTGTAAATCCACTTGGTTGGATCATTGATGTAATTATGATTCCTTGGTGATAGGAAGGTCATAAAGTCATGTACTTCATTGAAAGATATGTTTGAAGATTCATCATGAACTCAGGGGGAGCATGGTAACTTCAGTGCACATCAGATCTACTGAGCTCTTCTTTCTACATAAGAAGGAAAACCTTGTTTTGGTCCGCCCTTTGCCCTTGATGTCAAAGGGGGAGAGTTTCATGGTGTTTGAATAGGGGGAGAGCATCTTGGTGTTTGCATAATGGTTATATTCAATGTATCTATCTGTTGTGATGATCAAACACCATCATGGTTGCCATCAAGTACAAAGGGGGAGATTGTTGGCAATATGATGCAGAGTGTTGTCCTTGATGGCAACCTACTTGATAAAGTTTATGGAAACCTATTTGATGAAGTTGTTCTTGATGGAAACCTATTAAACTTGATGGAAACCTACTTGATGAGTTAAGGGGGAGATTGTTGGCAATGTGATACAATATATTGACTTTGATGGACCCTGCTTGATGAATGTGTCCTTGATGGAAATGATGTAAATCTGATGTATCTCAGACCAGCTCAGAAGTAACAGAAGAAGGAATTTCAGTGAGTGCCAGAATAATGATAAAAATGGTATGTCACAAAGCATACGCGGGTTTGTTAAGGAGAAGTAGCGTATGCATGCGGAAAAGTACGTGCCAAGTCACATATGCCCATTTGTGCTCTAATTTTATAAAAACAGGGGACATTACCATGGTATTAACCCAAAGTATTGAGCGCTTGATTATCTATTTGATCCCATCCAAGAATACCATTGGAAGTAGTGTGGTTTTGGCTCAAGGTATTGATAAAGGCTAAATCTATTTAAGGGGAAGAGAATCATAATGCAAGGTGGAAGTGTATGGGCTTTAATGAATACTTCACTCTGAAGTATATCTGCATGGTTGAACTCTGTTCTTAATTGATAGATCTGAATCTATGATGCACCTATGAATATGATGAAGGTTCGAAAGCTCTAGATCTGAAAATGGTGAATCTCTAGGATGATCTGAAAAGAAGTGATGAAGACCTGGCACAAATCTGTTGAAGAAATTGAAGAAATCTAGGTAAGTTCATAGATCTGGTCTGTTCTGCAAAGTTTATCTTTTATAGATCCATACACAGGTTCGTGTCGTGAAAAGCGCGTGTATACGTGGATCTGATTAAATAAAAGCGTGTATGGGAAGTTAGGGTTTTTCTGTAAAATGCACAAATGTATACGCGGGTTCGTTTCATGAAAAGCACGTGTATACACGGTTCTGATTAAATAAAAGCGTGTATGGTATCTGAACTAATGGTTGATCAAGGTTGAATGTGTTTCTACATATTTATCCTGAAGTCTGGGTTATCTCTGATATTCTGGTTACAGTGGTTGCACTATTCTATTGGAAGCAATAGGCAAAGTATGATAAGTCAAGGGTTGTGTTGAAGTACAGCAGTCCGAGTTTGAAAATTGATGGGCAATGATACTGGGTGGTGGGGAGTCTAAGCCTTCATTGGAGGTTTAGCTCCCACTTCCACATTGTTGGGCTGATAGCGAAGCAGGGGGTCGTAGCTCCCTTCCAGGAGAGGTTGGTAAACGAGAGCAGGGGGTTGTAGCTCCCTTCCAGGAGAGGCTGGTAAACGAGAGAAGGTTGTAGCCTTCTGCAGGTGGGTGCCTGCGTGCTGGTATGAGTCTGCGCCAGTACATTGTTGTAATATGTTTTCTTTATAATAAATATTGAAGACTGAGATGACGGCAGCAGTGGTTTTCTCCCGAATTGGGTTTCCACAAAATCTTGTTCATACGCAGTGTGTAACCTTGTTGATTAATTTTGTTCTTTCTTTTGTTCTTAGACCTTTAAACATCTAATGAATGAATGATACATTAATACAAGATAAGAATATACGTAATAAGAGACTTGAGCATACACGAGTTTGAGATATCCCTCAATATATGCTAGTTTTATTCGTAAAGTAGCTTGGTTTGAGAAAAAGCGGTCAGTTGACGGATCAAGATCACAGTTTCACCCTCTGGGTATCATACAACATGTCTTCATCTGTTGGAAAATTAACTATTATCTGACAGTATGGTAACATGTGGTTTAAATGCATATTTTTTCACTCTACTAAGCTTATTTTTTAGCATATGGGTGCTTATCTTCTAGGTAAAGCAGAATGTATTTACATTTTATGTCATATATGTTTAGAAATTTAATATTTTTAATGATTTTGAATTGCTGCTTTCTATTAAAATGTGTGTGAATCAATAATTAAAGGTTTGTTGAAGGAGTTTGTATTGCTTCCTTTGATATTTGGTAAGGAATATCATAAATTGGGATTGGGTTATATTGCTTGGCATCAATCAAATATGATGGATGTGAGAATCATTTCATGGCATTTGTGGGCACAGAGGTTTTGATGGAGTTCTCTTGGAAAAGCTATGTGAAATTGAATAAATTGATTTCGTTACAGAAGGCCAAGGGATCAAATCATGAGCCTTTTCAGCCACCAAACTCAAGTTCTGTGGTCAAATATTATCATTCTGAGGTATTGCATTGTATTGTGTATATATTGTTTTATTATGTTCTTGCTACTATTGGATTATTAGATTCATCCTATCATGGAATTAAAACAGTATTCAACAGGTTTTCTAATGATAGAAACTGAGAGAAATTATAAAACAAAATACCCATTCATACTTGGTAATTATGATTGAATACTAAAAAGGTGAGGAAGCCCTTTGCAGCCTAGGAAATGCTGGTCAGAATATTAAACACAAGAAAAATCTTGACCAGAATAGTGTTACTTGGTTGAAATTGGTGGAAATCTTAGTTAGAATAATGTCATTTCTTAATTGGAATAGTGAAGCTATATTTGAATTCTTACTTCCTGAAAAATTCTAACCTTTCTAACCACAATATTGAATAGTGAAGTTATATTAGAATCCTTAAAATTTTTAAGTAGATTATAGAAGTGGTGATATATCTTAGTCACAAGTGTTACTTCCTGATTGGAATAGTAAAGTAATGGTCTGTCTTAAGTAGAATAGTGTTAGTTCTTCATGATTGGAATAGTAAAGTATGGTTGGAATAGTGATTTGATAGATAGAATCCTCACTCCCCTGTGAAAATTTCTAAAGTAATGATTGGGAATACTCCCCTGAAAAATTCTAACCAGAATTATTGAATTATGCTTCAAAAAAGTGATATCTATTCCAAGAACTTAACACTTCAAGAATGTGAATTATTTCAATACTCTGAACTGGACAGTACAATGAGTGATCTAGATTACTTTAGTCACTCTGGACAGATCTGAATCCTTTAAGACTTCTTAAATGTTACCAAAAGTCGAGCCCTAGGTTTCCTTGCACGTTACATGTTAGTTCAATGTTTTAGAGAATTCTGATACTTGTCAGAAAATCTCTTAAAGGGGCTGCCTAGAACTGTAGAAGGGTTGTCTATGCTAAACTCTTCTGGAAAAATTGATTTGAAACTCTTCTAGAAAAATTGATTTATATTGCAATTAAGTGTGATCTAAAGAGTTTTATTTAGAAAATAATGGAAATAAATAACAGATTTTTTTCAAGATTATGATAAATTCGCCAGATATTTTTTATAACTTGAGTTATAGTTGTCAAACAATAAGATTTTGGGTGTCATGAAAGTTTTTGACATGATATGATGCCGAATCTATTTCCACCATTAAAAAAAAAACTATTGAAACTCATTAACATTTTGTTCTTAATTTCTTTTTACCAAATTCCAGCCAAAAATTTACAGACCTAGCTAATTTGTGGC